>MU400558.1:0-296530 GCA_022578965.1 Xylaria sp. FL1777 | reverse complement strand
TAAGTCTCAATTCAGCGCAGTACGGTCCCGGTGTCTCACCGAACTATGCATCCGGAGATAGCACAAGGTGTTCAGCTGGTCCGATGCGTGTAACATGTATTCAATGTGTCGATCTAGGTCTCTTAATTTCGTACTCTGGAATTGGAAGCATGTGAGAGAATCCCCAGCGACACCATGTTCTCCTATGCCTTTCTACAGGTAGCTGCTATTTTAGTCTCCTACCCTATCCTTTATCTCGGCCCACGCAGGGCCGGGGTAAACTATAAATAATATTGTACTCCTAAAATCTAGAATATGAAGAGTAAGGAACCGGTGACGCGTCTACATTCACGTGGCATTAAGTTAGCAAATCAACATCTAGTATTGATACGGTCTGCTATTCGTACATACTAGGTTCCCACGCATAGACATAACTCATAGCTGTTAGGCCTTTATATGGTATATCTGAACTCTGGGTGACGGTGCCCAAGTCTATCTTCATTTCCCTGTGTCAACCTATCGTCACAACCTCCTCGCGCCCGCCTCCTATTTTCCCACCCAAGATATAGACTTTGGGTACACACCAAGATGAGACAGATAACGATCGCCCCGAGACTGACCGAGTGTCCAAGGGTGTAGTCCGGCTGGTCTTTCGGCAGATAGATAAACGTCGCAATAAAAGCCGAGATATTCGCAAACGCGATCAGAAAGCCAATGCCTGTAGCACGGACGTAGTGAGGCGCCATATTATTTGAAAGCCATCCCTTAACGCACACATTAGTCTAGGAAATTCAACCATCTGACGAGGGATCTCACCATGATTAATGCCGAGTTCGGATAGACTCCGATAGCTATCACAAAAGTCCCCGCGTACCGCACCGCATTGTTCTTCGACGCGAGCAGCATGACGTAGCCTGCCGCCGTTATCAAGCAGCCCAGGGCCATAAAAGGACCTCGTGCTTTTACATAATCAGATAATCGTGTTACGATCAAGACAGCGAAAACAGCTGCCACGTTTGGAGGAACCGTGAATAGCTGCGCCTGAGTAGATTCATAGTCTAAGCCGCTGATGATCGTCGGCAAGAAAAGCGAAAAGCTCTATTTTTTGAGTCAGTCGGAAGCATTAGGATATAGAAGCATGGATGATGACCAACATAGAGTGAGACCAAGAGAAAGAACCAGATAAAGGAGGAAAACCACAGCTGAGGGGCCGCGAACGCCATCCGAACCCAGTGCCAATCGAACCTTTCATTGTTCACGTCGTCTTCTGAGACCGCACCATGGCTGTCAATCTTCATCCGCGATAACGCAGCGGCACGTTCTTCTTCCGTCAGAAAACTAGAATCGCCGGGCGTGTGAGGCATGACGAAGAAGCACAGTATGCCAAAGAGAGTCGTCACGATGCCCTCGACTATAGGAGCCGTGTAAGTTTAGAACTAGTAACAGATAGAGAAGAAAATGAGGGGTGGGATACGTCTCGAACATACCAAAGAAGATCCACGGCCAGCGGTTGTAGCCACCATACTGGATCTTAGATAGCCCCGTTGCCAGAAGGCCACCAAAAGCGCCCGAGAGCGGCGCCGCGCAGTAGAAGTACCCAATCCGCCTCAGCATCTGGTGTCGGGGGTAGAACATGGCCACTATTCTCGCTCGAGTCAGTAATTACTCTTTTGGGTGAATATTATGCCCCTGAGGCATGCTCCCGAGACATGTTGGGAGTCATAAGGTTACCAGAGAGGGAAGAAAATGACTCCAGTGCACATACGATACACTACGATGCCGCCAAGCAGGCCGCCCTCGAACAACCCCAGCAGCAGACGAGCGACGACGAGTCCGGCGAGCGAGCGCGTGAAGCCAAGAAACGTGCTGACGAGCCCCCACCCCGTGATGAGCGCCGGCAGGTAGATGCCGGCCTTGACGTGCTTCACGACCCAGTTGCTAGGCACGTCGACAAGGATGTACGGGATGTAGAAGACCAGCAGTGCCACGTTGAAAGTAGTGCCCGTCGAGATCCCTAGGTCGTCTGGTAGTCCGGCGATCTTGGCGTTGCCGATGTTGCTGCGGTCGATGAAGGCGAAGAGCCTGGATAGAGAACGTGTGAGTGAAACTTACGGTCGAGATAACGCCCACCATCCTTCTCCTAGATAGAGATCATTCATCGTTCCGGAGATATGATTAGAAGGACCTCTTACCATATTCCAAAGACCCAGGGTATGATATGGCGGTCAAACTTACGATCCAGCTTCCTGGAAAGCTGCGTGTCGATTTCGGCACGTGCTGCTTCAGTGGCGGTTTGGTCCTCGATCTGGGTCAGTTCGGGCTTAGGCAGATCGCCTGAGGTACTAGAAAGAGCCTTTTCCTCGGCCATATTCATAAGTTCCTACGGTTTGAGTGAATGGTCCCCCTTAAAACGGCCCGCAAGAAAGTTCAACTGGCCCGGGAGCGATCGCGCCGGGTTAGACCGTTGGTGGTGCTTTCGAAAACTCGCAATTCACCTAACTAAAGATATTGCTGGCATGTTTAAATCGCTTTGACCGACACTTTTGCCATCGTGGGCTTCTTGTGGAGGTAGCTTACGCTCTCCCAGCCTAGGTATGCTGATGCGGGGACGGTGTCATCGTGTCCCTACCCTGGGTTAGATAGTATCTATTAGGGTCCGGGGATTGTGGGGGAGTCGTAAGTAGGCTATCTCGGTGTTGTGAATGACCGCGGATGCGGGGGAAGGTCGGGATATTTATTTCTGAATAGGTCCATGTTATCTATGACGCCGTGATATCGTATTATACTCGGGATATGCCGCGGGTGGACGCCGCATCTCACCCAGCCAATCCCCGTGTAATAAACGGGCTGAGGACAATTCGGACATAAATGAGTTCCCTAAGCAGGAGCGGTATGGCGAGATTTGCTGACCAAGTCGTTGTGCCTGGATGGACCATCCCACATGGTGTTTCTGAGGTTCGAGATATGACTTACTTAGTATCTAGAGGCTTATGACTCCGTTTAGACACAATTCAAAACTTGTAGTACTATAATTTAAATTTGAATACAAATGGCCATATGTTGGTATATGTAATATAGAATCGGTATCTTTGGCTTCTCCATTGCGTGTTGGAGTAACTCATAAGACCCCCTTAACGGGTGGGATTCTCACTTAACCCGACTACCAGCCTCAAAGAGATTAAGAAGTACACCTTGGTGACACCGGAGGCATACCGCAATGTTGATACTAATTCAGCTAACGCAAGGACCGGTGACGATAGGAGATAGGTAGTGACAATGTGAGACGTCGGCAAGACTGCATTGTATTTACCTGGACGAAGTTATATAATATGTAAGACGGTGTTATACCGCATACTAGATGCCTTGTCACAACAAACCTTAGTATTACACTTCACTCTTCTAGACCCAGTTCAGCTAGAATCGCTGCATTGTGCTCTCCAACTTCGGGAACTTTGTCCATTCGCGTGTCTTCCGTACTTGCAATACCAGGAGGCAGTAATGCCGGTATCCTGCCCTTTGGCGTCTCAACTTCAGTCCACCTCTCGCGTGCCCGCAGTTGTTCATGGTTCCATAAACCCTGCATATCCTTGACCTGTGCGTTGGCAATCTGGGCTTTATCAAGCCGACGCAGTACTTCTTCGGCTGACAGGTTGGCGAAACCATCGCATATGATCTTCTTGAGCTCTTTGCGGTTTTCTGAACGGAGCGAGCTGTTGACAAATCGAGGATCCGTAGCTAGGTCTGGTAGTTCCAGCACCTCTGTACAAAGTTTAACCCATTCCCTCTCGTTCTGGACTCCAAGCATCACTGAGCCACCTCCGCCGGTTTCAAACGGCCCGTAAGGGTAGATTGATGCGTGGGAAGCACCACTTCGGCTCGGCGGTGGCTGTCCGTTGTACGCGTAGTACATGGGAAAACTCATCCACTCTGCCATGGCTTCCAACATACTGATATCGACCCTAGACCCCTTACCGGTCTTGCCCCGCTTCATCAGCGCGGCCAAGATGCCTGAGTAGGCATACATCCCAGATGCAATGTCCGCGATCGAGATTCCGACCTTAGCTTGTTCCGTCCCAGTGCCCGTGATCGAGAGCATACCAGCCTCGCTCTGGACAAGGAGATCATAAGCCTTCTTATCGCGGTAGGGGCCACTGTCCCCGTAGCCCGATATGTCACAAACAATCAAAGACGGATGCTCATCTTTCAGCTTCGCGTATGAGACACCTAAACGATCGGTCGCGCCCGGCGCGAGATTCTGTACCAGGACATCGGCTTTCTTCAGCAGCTTCTTTAAAACATCGAGGTCTCTCTCTCGTTTTAAATCGAGTGCTAGACTCTCCTTCGAGCGGCTTGTCCAGACGAAATGCGACGCCAACCCGTTGACTCTTGTGTCATAGGCGCGCGCAAAGTCTCCCACCACCGGCCGCTCTACCTTGATCACCCGCGCACCGAAATCGGCGAGGTGGCGGGTGCAGAATGGCGCCGCAATAGCTTGCTCTAAGCTGACGACGGTTATACCATCGAGGGGCAGGTGTTTTCTGCTTCCAGTCGATACGTAGGCTCTTTGCTTGGCGGGTTGGTGTCTTCCTTCAAGGCATATCCTTCGGCTTGATGATAAGGGACGGGTTGCAGCTCCAAAAGACTGAAACGACTTATAAGCCGTTGCTGTCATGTGATTCGGTATCCGAAGAGTCATGATCAACTCCAACTAAAAATACAACATAAAATTACCAGTGAAATGTTGAGAAAGATATGACTTAGCCTTGGTGCAAGCGGCGTGACCTGCGGTAGTTAGTATAATAGCCGATAGACTCAACAGATGCCTATTTCGCCCATTCTTTGCTTTGTTAGGGTTTCGTCCAACGTAGTAATACTTGGACCGAGGTTTATGATCTACCCAGGTAATTTAGATCCGGGTTAACTTTCTACTATACCCTACGTTGAACACATAAATTCCGGTATCGGTTAATAAATTCGGGGTATCTACTTGCATTCCATCGCTCTCTGCAACTAGACGGACTGAGAAGCTTGTACTCGTAGACTGGAGAAAGTTTAAAAGCTGAGTGTGACACTTGTTCAAGTCTAAACAGCTACCCCACAAAGGTACCTCCAAGAAGCCTCTCTTGGCTGTGGAGAGATAGTATATCCGCCGCATTTCCGGGTAGGCTATCCTACATGTAGGTAGCTTGCGAATAGATTCCCCGCAACGGCACTGGCGAGGCTTACATCTAAAGGCTCCTTTTCGTCGTAGAGAGATAGTATAACCGGTTTATTTCAGGAGGGGCGATCTGAAGAAACCTCTACTAAATAGCTTCCTCTACGATTGTGTCTATGGGGCAGCCCACACAGTCCTTACAGGGCCCTATTAGTAACGAGGAAGTAATATATCCGCCGCGTTTCCAGAGAGCTCCATGGGCATATCTAGTGCGTCCTCGATTTCCTGTATTGTATCCACAGTATTTCCAGATGGGTCTAACCTACAGAACTGTTGGAGAAAACCATATATCCGTCGTATTTCCGGCTCTGAAGACAATGTTATGAGGCAACTTCACTAACTTGTATAATAGTTTTCAAAGTTATGAGCCTCCTTGGCTGAAGTTTTTACTACTTTTTAACATGATGTTGAAGGGACCGCCAGAGACGTGATCTGTGTTGTCTGTCTTTTTTCTCCTATCTATCAAGGGACCGTCGCAAGCCACGTCCAAAATCATGGTTCGTCAACTCTGTACGAGGATGATAACCGGCGGCTTGCGAATCGCGAGTAAAGGGGCCCACAGACTACCTTCTACTGGCCGCCATGGATTCTCATCCACAGCCCGCCGAGGGATCATGGAGATGTCTGGGTTCAGCCAGAATCAACTGACGGTTAGGGAGGCCGTGGGCGCTGTGTGCTCGCAGTTCTCCAATTCGTACTGGCAAGAGCGTGACCAGACCGAGGCAGATCCGAAGGACTTCCATGCCGCATTGGCTAAGGACGGCTGGTTGGGAATTGCTCTGCCAGAGTCGCTGGGCGGCTCCGGACTGGGCATATCCGAAGCTACTATGATGATGCAGACCATCACCGAGTCAGGGGCAGGGATGGCTGGCGCGCAGGCCATCCATGCGAATGTAGTAAGTATAACAATTACAGGGGACAATTTCCCGTTTAGCCACCTTGACAGTATAAGAGTTCGCTTTCGGGCCGAAATAATGTTTTAAAATGTTTCAACGCTTCTGGCATTCTAATATATGACTCTCAGAAGGCGATAACTGACTTCGAGTGCTACAGTATGCGACACAGCCCCTAGCTAAGTTCGGAACTAAGGAGCAGTTAGAAAGCACGATACCGAACATCATATCGGGCAAGTGGCGGACATGCTTCGGAGTAACAGAGCCCAACACGGGACTGGACACCTTGAGGCTGCGAACGGTCGCGGAAAAGCAGGATGATGGCTCGTACAGCGTCACAGGGCAGAAGATATGGATCACATGTGCCCAAGTAGCGAAGAAGATGATTTTGCTGGCTCGGACGACCCCATTAGAAGAAGTGAAGAAGCCAAGCGAGGGCCTTTCGATGTTCTGCATCGACCTGGACAGGGACGCCCCCGGCCTCGACATGCGCAGGATCAAGAAGATGGGCGGCCGCGCCATCGACGCCAACGAGGTGTTTTTCGACAATTACAAGATCCCAGCCAACACGCTGATCGGGAGCGAGAACCAAGGCTTCAAGATCATCCTCCACGGCATGAACGCCGAGCGCTGCCTGCTCGCGGGCGAGGCGCTCGGTCTCGGGTACGCCGCGCTCAAGAGGGCCGCCGAGTATGCGCGCGACCGCGTCGTTTTCCAGCGGCCCATCGGCATGAACCAAGGCATTGCCCACCCGCTGGCAGACGCGTACATGAAGCTCGAGGCGGCGAAGCTGGCGACGTACCACGCGGCAAGACTGTACGACAAGAGCAGGGAGGGGGACTCGGCGACGACGCGACAAGACGCCGTCGGCATCGCGGCGAACAGCGCCAAGTACGTGGCGGCCGAGGCGGCGTTCACGGCCTGCGAGAGGGCCGTGATGACGCACGGCGGCAGTAAGTGCAGGCCTGGAGTCATTTTCTTCCCTTTCTAGTAACCTGATAACTCCTAACATGTCTCGGGAGCATGCATCAGTGGCATAATATTTACCTAAAAGAGTAATTACTGACTCCAGCGATAATAGTGGGCTACGCGATGGAGTACGACGTCGAGCGCTGGCTGAGGGAGTGCTTGGTGCCCAGGATCGCGCCTGTCAGCCGGGAGATGATCCTGAATTACATTAGCGAGAAGGTGCTGCTGCTGCCTCGGAGCTATTGATTTTACGTAAGTCCATGCATGATATGATTTAAGTATATAAAAAAGAGTTAAACATAAGATCCCCCACGAGAAGTTCGTGATAGGAAGAGAAGAGCTGAGATCGAAGGATCGAAGAACCTGACATTGCTATGAGCGCTTGGCCGCCACAGCTATATCTGAAGCTCACTTGGCTCCTCATGGGAAGTTTCGCCCGTCTATAGCTTCAGGGAAATAACTAAGGCGATTGACAATGTCTAATTTTGCTCGTGCTACTTTTAAGTATGATACATTGAGCTTAATATAACATACTATGCGGTAGTAGCATAGTTTTTATTAGGATTATAGCCCTAAGCTCATGACATTGGTTATTTAGTTGCTACGTCTTAAGCCTTGGAATTAATATACGCCTTCCACGGATAACAAATACTTAGCTTCTAATTTCTACAAATATTAGCAGGGAAGAGTCTTAGTTCCTCCGTACTGGTATATGTATTTAGGGATTGGTATGTTGGTGGTAGTGTAAATTCGAGTAGTTTCGTCTGCTTCTGGGTCGATAGTGTGCTCTATAGTCTATTGGAAACACTTTCCTGTGCTTGCCTCATGTCTCGACAGTGGTGGTTCTCTTTGAGGCAGGATTCTTGGTTATCTCTTCAATCGCCTATGGAGCAGAGATATTGTGACGGAGTGGGTCTTCCTTCGAGACTCGAAGTTAACTGACAGTTCTATCAAACCGTATAGTTGTACCATCCTATGAATTGGGCCGTTTGTTCAATCTGTTTTCTCATCTTTCTAGTATTATGGGATGATTGGCATGGTTCATTCAACGGGCATGTTGCTAATAAATAATTAAAGCCTTAGAGGTTCAGATGATAGTTTTACGTTTGAATTTTATCAGTAGTTAGTTATACTTAAAAATCGACCCTATATCATACCTTTCTATCAACTTGCTTTTCTGTTCTGGCATTTCTAGATAACTAGATTCCCTGTGATAATCTTTACTGATGGAGTCGCCTCATCCATGTCATAAATGACTATAAGAAAAACAAACTCGCTGGGCCAGGGTGGCAGCACTTTTCCTAGTAGCCGCCGCCGTGCCCCCGGAATATCCCATATTGAATAATCGATACAATTGCCCTGTTTGTGTTCGTGCAGTGAGATGGTGGATTACCGCGTTAAAGCCCTACATGGATATAATTAGCACCCCGGAGAGATTCTGTCCAAAAATCCATGAGCCGCCCAACGCCACAATGCCTACGATGACAAACCAGATAGTCAGGATCAAGGAGATTACAAGTCATCCCGGCTATGCAGTAAATACGAGGATATGGCGTACATTGATCTCGTTAGGAGAGACGCGATCCAGCTTTGCATGATAGCCAGTACGTAGTGAAGCGAGAAACGGACGAGGACGGAAAGACCCCCGAGCCCACGGCTTTACATATCTCAGAATTGGCCGCAGTACGTACCGCGAGTACGTGTAAAAGTTATACATGAGACGCATGTGTACAAAACACAACAGCGCAGATCCATGATATGTGAGGTGGCAGTCGCATAGGCAGTTATTATTAGTTGGCGTGACGCCACATGTCCATCAGCCATCATTTCAGCAAGGTCCAGGTTGGCCGTCAAGATCCAGTAGTTCGGCGACCTTCTGGAAGTCTTCTCCCTGGCTCCCTGCCTGCTACCGCCATGGCGGATATGCCTGGCGGATATGCCATGGGGTTGGATCATACTAGCGACACTGGCTGGACCTTGAAAGGGTCGACATTGCTGGGATCCTGGACGAGAGACACTTCGCGCGCGCGCGCGGGCAGAGAGCATAATGGACGTATTTCGGTTCCTCCGGCCGCCTTGAGCTGAACGGGATGCTAATGACCGAGTACGTACCGGTGAGTTGGGCGACGGGGGAGGAACAAGAAACGGATTAGGAGACAGGGGAGTGGTAAAGTTCTTCTCCTCTCCCCTTCCCCCCACGCCCCTGGTGGAAGGGAGGGCAGCGGTAGGCATAATGCGCAGTTGACATCATCTTATTCTCAAGCGCGCATAACGACGAGGCCCACCACTCGTCGGCATCGCCTCGATAATGCGCTGGCGTTAGAGGTGGCGCACGAGCCACGGCGCTATACCACGCTAAGAACACCTAGCGAGGAGCATAATAGGACCAGCAAATTACCCTCGTCAATGCACCAATGCACTACGCAGATGACCTACAGCGACGGCCGCTAGATCTTGCCTATATTGGGCAGTTCGTAGAGGTCGCAGGTATACTTACATCATGATGTAGGTATGCGTAGCGTATACGCACGTAGGATGTCGAGGTCTACGCATACGCAGTAGTGGCAGTACCTAGTGTGCTTGGAAGTATGTATGTACGTACAGTACCTAAGGTAGCATAATTCTTTACCTAAGCACTTACACATGCCTATACGTACATAGTACAACCAACACCTACCGTACTTCCACACTTACACCACCTACTTATTACTTACACGACAGTGCGTGCCTCGCATCTGCGACTAAATCAGGGCAGATCCCCAAGGAAAGACGAACAGTGGATGGAGCTATTATTGGCCAAGCAACCCCGCGTACTTAGTATAGTAGCGTATTGCGTATAGACTCTGCGCCAGTAAGCTGGGCCAGGGGAGCTGGCTCAACCAGATGCCTAGTGTAAGTGTATCGAAAAGTCGTCGAAGTCGTCATTACAACGAGGGCCCTGCAAGCTCTCTAAATGCCTGCTACTCCACCTGTCAAAAAAAAAAAAAACTTTCCATCTCACTACACGTGTACTTGTGGCCAGGGTATGCATTATAGACAGGGGCTCCTCAAAACGTTTGATTGTATCAGCCAATATTAGTCTTGCATTGCTGTGGTGGCCCAAGAACTCGGGAACAACGTTAATCTTAGAACTGTTCAGGCCCAACTTCGCTGTCGACACCTCACGTTATGCACGTACTGCTGCGTAGACAGACAGGTCTCGAGCCGCGTTTGGCTGGTAGGTGAGCTGCACTGTAACAGCAACAGCGATAGCCGCCGGGTTTAGCTCACCATCCATCCGAAACGCGTACGAGGGCGGAGAACGGAGGCCGTCGATGTCAGGAATCACCAGGAGCAGAATAGGAAAATGAGAAAAAAAAAGAAACGAATGCCCCCCAAACCATCTGCAGATGACTGAATCGTATGATTCGCAGCGCAATCCCGTGGAGGTGTATGCAGCTCAAACTACACCGACCTTGATCAACGAACGTGCACAAACGCGATACGATGCTCTTCGGTGCCGGCTCCGCAGATCAGGGACTCGGAACTCGGCCGGAACGGTTTGCAACGTCACAAACCGACTCCATCTCCAGAGCACTTCGAGGCGCCATTGGATTCAGCGCTGTCGTCGTAGCCTCATTCTCACGGCGGCGAAGCGAACGGGTGCGCGCTGTCTGCATAGTCTCAGGGCCCCGTTCCTCGCTGAGGAGAGCTTCATTGGTCGCTCAAGTGGTTGGTGGTCAGCCTCGATAGAGATCCTTCACCTACCTTCCTAGGGTGGTATCCCATGTCGCGGGCAGCCATTCGAATTCGAGGCCTTGCCCCGTCGTTCCACAAACGTGCATATATGATCTGCTCAGCCGTTATTATTGGGCTTTGTGTGTTGTTGGGGTTGTAATGAGCTGTTGCCCACCTCTACACTACACAAAGGAGATATGTAGCTCGTCCAAGGCATCCAATGAGTAGTTGGATATTGGGATAGCCGAATAACCGTCTTGTTAGCTGACGGGTACTGGTAGGGTGTGCACAGGGCCGCCGTTCTAGTTCTGGTTAGACGACTGAATCGAGAGCAGGCATCAGGATTATCTTCCCCCTCGGGACGAACGAACGGTACGCCACTGAAGATGACTAGCAACTATCGTCTACTGTACACTCCATTGGATGCATGAAGGACTAACCGACCGTAATACTCGCTAACCTCCGCAGCAGGACGGCACACTGGATACTTCTTTTTTCCCATGTATTCCCATGTATGCTAGTATGGACAGTAGTATGCCAATACCAATGCGAGTTGGTGGCGCCTAGGATTGCTACCTTGACATCGGTCGTGTACATTGTATAGAAGGCTCTTAGCTGGGCTAGACGTTTCCCCATGTAGCCCGTTACTCTAATTATAAGTCACGTAGCCTGCCTAGTGTGGTGTAAATGTAAGGTACCGACATATACCTGGCTAGTCTAGTGTACCGGCGCGCTGTGTAGTGGACGTCTTCCATCTACCCATGTACAATTGTATCTGCATACCAAGAGCGTACACCTCGACTTACACGCAGCAGGCAAGTAGCGACGAGGCCCGTACCTGCATCTTGTTTACCTGCCCGGTGCTCATTCGCCCCGTTGCCGTCTCTGCTTTAACTTCTCATTTCTCCTCTCCCTCTCCTTTCGTCGGCTCCAGACAAAGTCCCCCTCGAAATAGGGAGAGACCCGGCGGCCATGGGCCTCATTCACATGATCTCGAACCACGCTGTGGCTTACACTAGGTACGTGTGTGTGAGGCTCGGAATCCCTGCTCGCGCCCTAGAAGCTCTTAAGCCCTTCTAGAAGCCCGAACCCACCCGCAAATTTCCCCTGGCCGCTCAGCATAATACATCATTTAATTGCTTGAATTGCTGAGACGCGTCTGATTCATGCAACAACTCGTCTTGGAATATTCTACTTTCAGCTTTGGGATCTCAGATGCCAGAAGCGTCTCCCGCCATGCTGCAATTGGCGTCGAGGCCCCATCGCATGGATTGCGCAATAACAGAACGCGCGAAGAGACATGGGTCACGGGTCCTCCCACGTACCGACCTGGTGTCCAAGGCGGCTCTCGATACCTCGCTGAGTCAAGCCCCAGGAGCTTGAGGTCCAAGTACAGTCATAGTCACGGCTGGGATCGCCGTCTCCGATGATGCGAGAGGGGCGAATTGGCCGATAGTCACGACGCCTGCCTCTCTTCGTTGGACTCGCCGCCCACGCCTCATCCACTATCGAACCCCCTTCGAAGGTGCGCATGGAGTCGTAAGGGGCCTCTCGGCGCTTTGTGGACTTCCTCTTCCACCCGCGTAAGGAATTGTACGTCTTAATCTCGTTGCAGAAAGGCGTTGTTGCCCGTCTCGGCCGATTCTCCTCCTAACGTATCCTTTCCTCCGCCGCATTATCCCGGCGCCTCTGTGTGCTACCTAGTCTAGATCCTTCTCGATTTCATTTGAGATGCTGGCTCACGCTACCTACACTGGAACCAGACTTCAACTACGCATAGGAAAATCAATCGCTTCCATGAGCCTTGTGACGCTCTGCGCATCTGCACATAGAGGGCAAATTTGCCTCGCTAGTGGCGCTCGAGGACGGATTTCCCTGCCTCGCGCCTTTTCTGTTCGGCAATCTACCTAGCATAACCTGGGGCTATTTTGCAACCTTGCTGTTTCCACCGCCCTATGGCATGTCAGCATCATAGCTCTCTGCTTCCTTATTATACCACCCCAGTCTCAACTATATCCCTCCTAGTGGAGGTGTGTGAACGGCCCAACTCCCCGATACTTGTTTCTCATTTGCTTCCTAGCAGCCGGTCTTTGTTGCGCCACCCATCAACCGGCAGTCTGACCTTTCAGGGATTGTCATCGCCTTGGCTTTCCTGAGCAGCATGTTAAGCAGGGACCTGGTTGCCATGAACTGAGGTGTGGGACACCTCTGATTGCTTGTCATGCCCTCTCTACACGCTGCATGGTTAGGGCTTGTTTCAGCTTTTCTTTCTCTCTCTGCAGTCTTGCTTTGTCTTCTTCCACGCCATTTTCTAAACTCGAGTATCGTCGGGCCACATCAGTCCCGCCGAGATTAGCTTGAATACAACCTTGTAAGCCTTGGTCGCGGCGCTTGACTCTATTCGTGTTCCCCTGGTCTCTTAATCCCCTACCGGCTATACCCTGAGCTCGATCCGCCGTGGTGGTCGTCCCCCCCCTAGTTGCATCATCACCTCCGGCCGGGGCCTTGTCTCGTTTCTATATCCGGCCAGGCAGACCATGGCATAAGATCCCCAAATTATGCTAACGTCGTTGTCGGCCAAGGTACGCGAACCTGCACACCCGTTCAGGAACCATACTCGTCTCGCACAGATCGAATCCGGTCAAGTGCTTTGACTTTTGGATGAAAGTGACCTAGCCCAGGTGCTTGCTTGTCAATCCCAACCGCATCCTAGTCTAGGATGGTAACCAAGAAGGAAATCAGACGATATAATGCAGACCGTTGCCCGCGTGCCCTAGTATTCTCTAACACTTTGTCCATATAATAGAGCATTTAAGGAAAACAAGAAAAAGGGCTAATCCCCAAAACTCAAGTGCTTAGGTGGCAACGAACTGCGCCGAGCTTGACTTTTATTTCATATTTTTTTATTCTTCCCTTTTAGTTGATAGAAACCCTATCACTCGCAAGACACCAACACCAACCCCGATCCCACTGCATCCCACACCTGAAAGCTTCGTCTACGATAGTCGCCTCGAGCCAACACATGTACAGGGCTGTTAGACACGCATTAAATCGCCCGATATCTATTTCGACGGCAAACCAGCACGACGTCTGCTCTTCTCGAGACCAGCGACAAACGCCCACCTGGGTTACAGCTTCCGGCGCAACAGAAACCCCGAGGGGTTTCCATTCTTCAGATTCTCTCCGTTCAGAATCCGGCGACCGTTCAGAGCGGTTCGCTCTGGCGGGACCCATGTTTCGAGGACACGCTGGCGGGCAACTATCGAGTAGGACCAGACTACCATGTCGAATACTCTCCACAAGAATCGCACCCGGGGGAGCAAAGCCAAACTCCGCACGCATACGACTCACACCACCACCATCGAGCTAATCCAATGCAGCAACATACAGGACACGGCGGCTTACATGAACAGCCTGCCTCGCATTCTCACCACACTATGTCGCAACATCACCCCGGCCACCACCATCACCACCAGATCTTAATGGATCCGGGCCAACTCGGAGGACACCCGGCGGCCCGGCACATGGGCCACCAGCCTCCGCACTATGGCGCAGGTCCTTCGCCTCATGCCGTCGTCGGAACGCCACTGTATCCATCCTTGACACCAACTCAGTCACATAGCGCAGGTTCGAAACGCCCACGTCCGGACGACCTCGATCTTTCTGTTCCTGGGATTCCTGATCTCGAGCAAGGCGATCTCGATCCCATGCAGCAGTCTTCCATGGGAGCCGCATACGCACAGGCAGCTGCCGCAGCGGCCCCGACCCACCATCATCACAGACTTCCCGACCAAGGACCACCGTCTAAAATGATGAGGCGCGAAGGAGAAGGAAACATGGGTAGCGGGGTAGGAGGCGCACCAAGCGTAGTGGGACAAGTTGGGATGCCAGCACCTGCGCCTCGACCAAGAGGCCCAAAATTGAAATTTACGCCGGAAGACGATGCACTCCTCATCGACTTGAAGGAGAACAAGAGCTTGACTTGGAAGCAGATAGCCGACTTTTTCCCTGGACGCTCTTCCGGAACTCTCCAGGTTCGCTACTGTACGAAACTAAAAGCCAAGACAACCCAGTGGACGGACGAAACGGTAAGACCACCTGTGACCAAGCGCTATGCACTTTCGTCCAACAAATATTCGCTGGATACTAATGGAGGGCCAAACAGGATCAAAAGCTTCGAACGGCACTTCAAGACTACGAAAACGAGAAATGGCGCTACGTCTCGAACAAGGTCGGGCCTGGGTTCACCCCCCAAGCATGTCGCGAGCGGGCTGCACAGTTGTCCGGAGAGATGCCAGAAGAGGTGGGAGCAGAAGAGGGCTTATAGCAATCAGGGTCCCCACCAGGCGCTTCAGCTCCTGCGTCTGGGGACATCATCTATCCTCAGCAGCTGAAGAGGTAGCAGTAACCTGGATCCGATCGATTCTCGAACGATTATCGTCTGATCTACCTATCGAGAATACGCAACCTAATCCGTAGCTTTGGCTGAGCGGTGGCAGCAATACGCAGCCAGAACCTTTAATGATCTCAAGAGCAAACTTAATTACGAATGTCGACCTTCGACCGGCAAGCCTACGTTCTAACTCGACTACTGCCCAAAAAGATTACCTACTCTATCATTCTTTACATGCAAGGCGTTCGGTGTCGGCCAGCGTGCTCCCGAGCTCCCACTTCCGCACTCTTTGTACAACAGTTCTGGTAGTGAAGGGCAAATGGCTTGGTGCATACTTTATATTTTCGCGGTATATAAGACGGTAACTCTTGGCTAGAGGTGCCCACAACACGCTACGATGCCTACGTTCTTCTCTGCTTTATTCTTCTTGATGACACGGCGGATTTTAGACAAACGACGGGGACGAAGCGAAAATGGTGTTTTAATTGGCGTTATTCACTATCCCTTTGGCCCCATAACCTCTTTCAGTATATATAATGCACGCGTCTGGGACGTCACATAAACATGAAGTGTCTCTTTTGTCTTTTTTTTTTTCGTTTATTTCATAAATAGTTGGTTGATTGGTCAGTTACCATGGGCGAGCAGAAACAGACAACTTAACACATCTCTCAGGGGATAGCTGGATTCTTCTTTTTTTTTATTGCATTGTAACAGCGGTTGCAGGTAGATTGGGAAAGAAACACCTTATGTATTCTAATAACTGGGTTGGGCGTGTAGGAAAGATACCCCTCGAGCGATGATGACGACGGAAGGGAAGACAATGCTGATTAATGGCAGTCAACAAGGGCGGCAGAAGATGGAGCACACGGCATACGGAGGACATTCTGGTCTGATGCAGGTACCATCAAATTACAGGCGATAAAAAAATTCAGCAATGCGTTTCAGGCAAAATATGTGTCACGGAGGGTTCATGTTGGACCTAGTCGATCGATGGATAGGACAAAGAAAGAGTGGCGGTAGGTCTGCGGACAAAAATTCGAGAGATCATCGCTGGCCAATTTCGACCGGGCCAGAAACTCGTATGAGAAACTCAGAAGGATCAGGCACTTTGAAGATGCTTATTTGTCATACTTGCCGTGCTGCTGCTATCCACAAAACTGATATATTCTTTCTACATCACATTGTTGTCTTATTATGACCCACCGGTTCCGGTATATCGAAGGGTGAGTGTCCCAAGGCAATACTATGATATTCTGACTGGGTGAATAGGCGCCTTAGGTAATCATATTGTCCTGCCTCACCTAGGAAAAGGATACGATTACCCGCTGTTATTAGGTAGATGGCAAGAGTGCCGAGCATAACGCTGGGCCAGCCCCAGCCTCACCCAAGTGCCAAGCCCCTGTATGATGTATTTTCCCATTGTGCCGATAATGCTCGCCAGATATCTACACCTAACAAATCTGATCCCTCACCTCTGGGTGGTTATAGTAGGGGTAATATTGACCACCAGCCACTCGACTTTCTTCTCTCCAGGCGAAGACCCTTGAAGCCTGGGAAGGCCAAGGGATCAATGGCCACATGTTACAAACCTGTCTATGCGATGGCGAGCGACGAGTTCAATTGGCCGAAGCGAGCTTCCGCTTCAGCATGCTAGACGACGCAGGATACTAGAAACAACGCACAAAAACGTGGAGGTGGGACCGGGGTAAGCTGTTCTCTAACCAGGCCACAGTTGAAGGCCACAGTTGAGATCCCTTGGCTGCAGAGTAGATACAACGAGGGCCTGTGGTTTGTTGAGCAGATCTTGCTACCGTATCTAGGTGCTGGACACCACACTACGGTCTGTACCGCACATGCTTGAGGACGGGCTTGGTCGGTGCCGCGTGAAAATGCGCGTATGCGCTGTCATCGTCACACGCTTAATACCGTTCTACTATAGCCTGAATCCCCTGGTCCCTCAAGCAGCCACAGCAACCGAGCTGGTTGGACTTTTGTTTTTATTTTAATTTTTATTTTTTGGTCGCTCGTTTTCCCCTTCCGCAATGACTAGGTGACCCACCCCCAGTTGGGTCAAACGGGCCGCAGAGCAGAAAATACACTACATGTATGGTATAAAGAAGATGAGGAGAGAGCCGAGGGAATACTTACCACGGTTCGGACAATTCAGGGCACGGGAAGTAGCGTAGGCGTCGCAACCTTGCAATAGCTCAGGGACAGGCATTTCTGCGTAGTGTAGTGTACAATGGGGGTCATCACTCTATTGCCCGGCAACCCTAGCCTCGCCCGGAGAATTTTCGATCGACCTAACTACCGACTCAAGTCAGTCTCGTTCCCCAATGTGGGAAAATGTCGGATCTCATCCCTTGTATTCCTCATACTGTAGTGTAGTATAGATACGGCATAGCAGGTTGGGTGCGGCACAGCTGCCGAGCCAACAGGATGTTTTCTGTTAACGAAAGTGCAAGTAAACGGTTGTCCAGGTAGGAGTTGCGCAACCGGTATTGGTAACGAACACCGATGAGGCAGTCCAATCAACGACAGCTGATCATAGCGAAAGCCGTATAGTTCTCCATGGCGACCACCTCGATGCTACCTGCGCATACGGCCGTGTGTATCTCGGCTGATAAAGGAGAAATAGGGCGTCGGGAGCGAGAGGGCACAGTCTCTGGACCTACATTCGGCTTTCACCGCTACGTCAAATGACCAGATCTCTGCAGCAGCAAGCATCGACTAGTGCGATCTAGTAGCATCTTGCTACCTTCTTGGTCAAGCTCGATAGTGTTCTTGATGTCAGCTAGGGAGAACCGGTAAGTAAACATGGAGTGAGTTTGGAGCTGCAATGCTACCCCAAAGAGCATCAGATCACACTCACCCCGGTCACTACGTACGTTACAGAATCTCCAAGTGGCCCGCTTTCGCGTAGCATTTCCCGCCTAGTCTTCTATCTACCCGGAGAGATCAGGGACAAACTTCCCCGGTGCAACGAGACAAGCGCGTTGTCACCGAGTCATGCGCTCCTCGAGTAGCAGTTACACACTAGCGTATGTGGTCAGAACATTATTGTTTCTCTGTTTGCAACATACACGTAGTCTAGGCTCTGGGACGCTGGGCTCTAGGCTCTGGACTATCCATCTTGCGGACGGCACGGTACGGTACCTGGATAAGGCATCCCCCCTTCGTTTAATATTGCCCAAGCTTACACGATCATTATGCCTCCGCGCCTTACGGTGAGGGGTCATGCCCGCAGAACGGCTGTTGCACAGCATGTCTTGGGGAATTTGATGGCGCAATGGGGGGAGTCGCTTACAGGCGTAAGATGATGCTTGCCGAGACCAGGTACCCTGCAGGGTCAACGGTGGGAGGGAGGAGAGAGAGAGAGGAGGGCCTTGAGCGCTGTCCAGATGAACAGGGCCTCTGGTGCAAGGTCCCTGCGGGTCGGTCACTGCGACCAGAGCTGCAACCGGCACGCGTTCATCACCGAGGTGGTATCTGTTCCCACTTCCCACCTACCGCACCTACATAACCTCACGAGCAGAGGAACGGGCAGGCCTGCTGCTGCTGCTGCGCTGGTCTTCACTGCATCTCGGAAAGGCCAACCGACCCGTTTCGAAGTCGGGTCGTGTGTGCACGTCTGAATGGTGCACACGACAGTACCGTAGCATATCTGCGACCGGATCTGGCCGCTACGAGCGCGGTGGCCTGGGCTGGGCTAGGTTTTTTCATGCGCGGAATGCGTCCTCGATCGATCTAGATACATAGTGTGGCAGTAGTGTGCGCATAGCGTACCTGGTCCGTCTCGAATGGGCCGCCGCTCGTTCGATTTCCTCAGAGCCTGAGCCACTAGATGCCTATGCCTATACTACACTAGATAGGTGTAGCGTAGATCATCTACACCTAGGTCACTCCATCTGAGGTTCTTATCTGCCTAGGGAGCTTGTCGAAAAGGGCATGCATCGCTCCGCTTTGCGAGCCAAGCCAACAAACAGACACGGACGGAATGCAAAAACCCAGTTACGCTACAGCGCAGCCGCCAGCGATGCCGGTCACATGTGCGCGCGTGCAGAACTGGGTAGGTAAGTATTCACACACACACACACACACATCCATTCACACGTTCACACATCCGTCCATCCATACATCCTGCGTACATACCGTATGTATGTACATACATAAGATCAGGCACGGCTCTGCCGGCTGCCCTGACCCTTCAACGTGATAATTAGCCCTCCCGAGGCCCCCTTCTCGCGAAAATGCAGGTGTCGTTCGGAGGATTCCCAAGCGGGCTAGACAAGACGATCAGCGGTCTGTTTACATGCGACCATTTCTCCACGTTCATGCCAGATATCCGCGACCGTTTGGATGACGTGAGGCTCCAAATCTACGGAACCGCATCCGAATGCACATGTATACAGGTCTATCTCGTCTTATGCCAGCTAGAAAGGCTATTGAAATTTGCTTCATTTATTCTGTTGGGCACTTACTATACTACGTTGCCACAATAACTGTCGGCGCGCGCCAGAACATGTAAGCTTCATTTGACAGATGTCTAAATTAGCTTGCCGTGAGCGTCCCCCGTGTCTCTTTTAATGCCGAGACAGGACTTCGCTTACCAGAATAGGTAATTCATCCACGGGAGCGTAACGTGTTTTCCTCCCCGCACAGACCTTATTGAATAACTCGGTTAGCTGGGTTACCATTGGTTTTCTCCTCTCTCTCTCTCTCCATCTTTTGGCTGTTAGGTTAGGTGGACAAACCAAACGCCGCCTCAGCCACTCATGTTACTTCGCTTGGGGCTAGAATGTTGAACCTCACTCGCTGTTGACATTAATGAACACCCAGTATTGCGATAATAAGGTTCTGGGAGCGGGATTCCAGCCATATGACACCTTCAATTGGGTTCTGGCGAGGAGTCGGGAACCCTTGTTTGATGGCTCTAAGCCAATCGGGGGTTTTACGACCGTTGCAAACGACCGAGATATCCTTGTGAAATGACGAGATGGATGGTCCTTTTGGCCTCGACGGATCGCGCTATTGACTGAAAAAGGTAACGGTGGGTGGATAGCTAATTTCAACTCGACGGATAACTATACGTAAGAGTACACTGACAGCCAGCTACCGGTATACCGCACTCAGCAGAGGGACATGACGAGGCAGGCAGGCGTACGGAGTATACCAGAGGACTTTCATTTTGGCCGACTTACTGTAAGATTAGTTTACAAAAAGACCGTCACCATATACATGATTCCCACCGTGCTATTATCTTTTGATATATTGGTGATTGGGCTCTCCTGTCGATGTATATGTGAATATTGCGGTGTGATGCGCCGTGCCGCTGGGTTACAATATACTTAATAAAACATATCTCCCCCCTAGGCGACAGAAGCACACGTGAGATTCTTCAATAGCTTGTATCTTGTACACAGTACTCTTCTACGTTTCGATGGATCTCCTATTGACTATCTCTTCAGGTGGACGAACTTGAACTGTTGCAGATGCCGGACATCACGGGGCAGAGAGCCCATGACTCCTATCCGCTAAACTAACCGCCACAGTTAGCTGAGAATGGATCTCAGCAAGGGTTCGAGCACAAGGAGAGACGGGACACGCGCTGTACTATAGCCAGGTTGGTTTTCGCGGGTGCTTATTAGTCGCATACTGCGTAGGTACTCCTCCTCACGCGTCCGACGCCAATGAGCGGGAGCGAGAGGAGATCAGGTCAGGGTTGCAGATTCTCTCCCCTACGCTATAATCACGATATAGAGACTTATTTCGCTACCGTGCCTTATCGGTGCAGGCAGGCAGGGCTGTCATTCCATTCATCGCGTTGTCGGATATTGGGCTCTCTCGCTCGCCCACCCAGCGGGTAGTAGGTAGGGATTAACAGGCGCTCTTATGATCAAGTAAGTCGACCCTGTCAGCAAGCCCCTACCTATACTATATCGTTGAGGTATTAATAACACGACGGGCGCGAATAGGAACCGCGGAGGGGAAAACAATAACAGCTGTCGGATAAGCCCCCGACGTTGGTGATTGTGACGAACCTCTGCACACACACACACACACGCACACATACATACATACATACATACACATACACACCAACATACGCGCACACACACACACACAAGCACTTGTACACACGCAACGCCTGCCGAGTTACCCAGCCTGCCTGCTGACAGGGGCTGGCTGGGTGGGTGGAATGGTTGGGCGCATTCGAGACTCGCATCGACAGCGAGAGAAGAGAGCGTATCATGCAAAGCAGAGCAAAGCAGGTCATCCCCCATCATCCCGCCAACATTATGCGAGACGAGTTGGCGGTGAGGGGGAATAAACGCCCTGCGATCAGCGAATGTTCTGGTTCCGATTTGTAAGTCATATTGCGTATCGAGATCCTGTTTGTCTCTGGAAACGACCTGCCAACGCTACCTATGTATACCTACCTATACCACCTACCATAGTGTACTACACTACACCGCGTATGACCCTGGCTTGCTTGGCCCCAGGCTTTGACTTGCCGGTAGATCATAGCAGTGACAATTAAATTTTTTCTGCCGTGATTGTCGGGTAAGCTTGTGATACGGAGAGACAGAGAGAGAGAGAGAGAGAGAGAGGAGGGGGGGTTGGTTGAGTTTCAGAGTGCCGTACCTCATGGCCAAGATCAACTGTGCTGGGTTCGTGTTGAAGCTGGTTAGGGGCTGTATTCGCCAGTAACACCAAAAGCCGTTAAACAAAGCCTCTATCAAGCAGTAGTGATACTTATGCGGCCCATCATGACTCGTCGTAAATAGAAACTAGTCTAAACAAACACATACGGTATTTTCCGATGATCGACAACGTTTCAACTGATCCCTGATACTGCCCTGATCTCGCCACTAGCTAGCTAAGGAGGAGACCCGACTCCAACCCTCACGCCATGACTTCTTCGTTAAACACGGTTTCAAGAAGCATAAACCTTCTGTAGTTCGTTTCTTATTTATACCTGCTACCGCGTAGTTCCGCCGTAGATCCCCACTACGATGAGCCTGGTCCGGCTTCGTCTATCCCCGTGACCGTTAGTTACTTGGTCACGGCTTTGGTTTTTTTGATACCCCCCCTTACCACCCTCCAAACATCGAAGATCAGCGTTCGTTGGTTCGCATGGAATACCTATGTTGGACTAGGTAGTTTGTCCAGAAGGTAAACAGCGCTAACAAGTAGCTGTTGCACTTGGTCTCACCAGCTTCCCCCGGGCCACGTCTTCCGGCATCAGCGGCGAGGTTGTACCTCAAATCATGATGACTATGCGTGCGGACAAAAGGCAATTCTAAAACATACTATAACTTTGTATTCATGCGTTGGTTGCCTCGATAAATCCTGTCCTTCCATCCTTTCCGGCGAGAAGCACTATGTAGACAGTATCTACACAGCTAGCTAGGAATGCACATTGTCTAGAAAGAAAGAAAGAAAGAAAGAAAGAAAATTGTCGGCCGTGACAAGATAGGTTAGGTTGGAGATATAACCCGAGTATTATATCACAAAAGCTATCATGTGAAGAGGGGCGACAGTGGACACAGCATGTACATATAGAGATGCTGTATGCTTATGAGTTAAAACAGCGGCTCGGTCCGCATGCTCTACTGCGTATGCCATAATATCCTGCCGATATGTACGATCTATCAATGGTAACAGCCTTATGATCTCTCGTTATACCGTGAGCGTAATATCTGCATCGTGCGTTAACGGTTATCATATAGAAAATATCGTTCTCCTCAGGGATTAGATGACTGGATATAAGATCAATGAACCAGCCCCGCAAGAATTGAAGCGGGCAAGTCTAAATAGCACGATGCCGTGAGCGATGATAAGTGTCAGAATATCGTACTTTTCTCCTATTTCTCTAACCCACGAGGTTCGTGGGCGAGGGCGAGAAAGCTCCGGGTGCGACACTTGCTCCCCTATAAGCCCAATTTTGGGTGTCACTACATGGCACTACACGAAGCTATAGGGCTCACTAAGTAAATTTCTGCAGTAAAGCCTCAACTTTCAGTAACAGCTCCGTCAAAGGAGCTTTGCGCAAAGTTCCGCTCTCGTGAGTGTGGCCTTCTCCTTTACTAACGCGATGAGTTTCTCGTGTGCCGGTAAACGCAACCCCTTGTCGAGCAGTCTTGCCGTATCTACTAGCCAGCCATTGAAGTCATCGATCTCGGTCGGTTTGCCCGCATTCATGTCCTGGAGCATTGAGCTCGTGTTGGCGCCGACTTTTGCACCGACGTCGAGGACCATGGCCCGAAGCCGCGGAAAGGAAAACCGCTCCAACAGCTGTTCACGGCTAGCGCTCAGAGACTCGGCGGTCGAGTCTCCTGACATTGCCCCTTTGCCTGCTGACTCGGAGAGCAGGATCCCATCGCTTCTCGAGTCCGAAATCAGCGCACCGAGCGTCACGCTAGCCTCGTTCAATAACCTGTCGATAGCAGCAGGCAGCGCATCGTCCCCATCGACGAAGAGCTCGCCGTTCTTGCACCGCAGGACAGCCGTCAAGGGGTTGATGACGGCGTTGACGACGAGCTTCTCGAGCTGCGCGACCCAGAGCCCCTTTCTCGACACCACCCGCGCCTCCAAGTCCGGGGCATCCGCGAGCAGTCGCATCAGATACCCCCCGCCGTCCGCACCGCTACTCACCATCACGGGGCCGACCAGCGCGTCGGCGGGCGAGGCATGGGTGCTCCTGAACGGCCCCTGAGACGTGACGCCGTGGGTCGTCACGCAGGCGATCCAATTCGGGCCCGCGCCGTCCGGGAACCGCGCCCGCACATACGCGTCGCCCGCGGGCGGCCAGAGCTTGCACATGCCGTTCTGCGCGAACGCGACCGTGGAGCCACGCCCCAGGTACCGGCGCACCCTGTCGACCTGCGGCACGGCGTCCGAGGCCTTGGTGGCGACGACGAGGTTGCCGAGGTCGCGGCCCCCAGCGACCTCCGCCACGCGACCCCCGCACGGCGCCGCCGCCTCCTCCGTCCACCACTCGATGTCGAAGTCCGCGCTCCGGCGCGCCTGGCCGTGGCGCGTGAGCTCGATGCCGGGATCCGCGGCCCAGCGCTCCAGGAGCGACCTGCGGTGCACGACTAAGGTGATGGGCGGGCTGTTGGCGTGCTTGGACAGGCACATCGCGTACAAGCGGCCGATGTTGCCGACGCCGAGGATGTAGATCCTGCGGTTCTCGGCGTCGTCGTCGTCGTCGTCGTCGTCGTCATCGCGGCGGCTATTGGTTTCCGTCTGCAATGCCTGGCTGGATTCGGATCCAGTTCTGTCTCCTGGTGATAGGTTCTCCGGCGTCCAGGCGTACAGCTTCGGCGGTTTGGAGTCGTCCTCTATGATCCGGCGTAGCCATTCCGCGGGAATTTCGCGTGGCGTCTCGACGCTCCCCATTCGAGTCGAGGAATGCAGATGCCGTGTGGTGGGAGTATCACGTATACCCATAAAGCGATGCCTTGGTGTTGAAGCGAGTGTCGTTGAAAGCCTGACGACGCGCATGATTGCATCTATTGGATGGACAGCCGATTCACATCGTTTCCTAAGTTCAAGCGCAGGCTTCACGGGCCGCTCATATCTGGCTAGAACTACTACACAAGACAACTCGCTCTCCCGTGATGCTATTCATGCATTGTTTCTTATGCAATCGGTATGAATTGTGAGTTGTGATCTGTAGACACTGCAAGCCACAGCGCTGCGTTATCGGCGGCAAAACTTCGGACATATTTCTTTCGATATTGGTAGGTCGTAAACACTATGTAAGTCCTTGACGATAGAAATATGTGTGAGGTGAGCCTACGAAGGAATGGTAGGGGATGGAAGGAAACATAGATTAGGTAATGTACGAGAGACGATGATGAAAATTCTAAAGGAAATATAAGACTTTTAGGAGGCTTGTAGATAGTGACAAGAATCCTCGAGCAATGGTTATTTCTTCTTATTTTTTTCCCAGAAAAAATAAAAAAATAAAAATTGAATTCTCTCTCCTAATCGTTTTCGATCTCTTCAATCCTTACGTGGAATTCGGATATTTTTAGTAGGGTTGACACTCAACTACAAGGAATTATAGCAACTTCGTGACTAAAAAACGTATGAACCAATGATTGTCCATGATATCTATCCTAAAAAAAAACGCCTTAGGCTTGTAAGTCTAGACTGCTCCTAATTAAATAGGATACATTGTTGTGTACAGGGGACTCTAGGTCATATACATAATATAACCTGTACTCAACCTCCAAGACACCCTCCCGCCCTGACGGGGAAACCGAATATCCGCATCGCAGTATCATCCTCCATCCCACCCTGATCCCTTCGCCACAAATAAACAGATAACAAGGCGAAAACTTCGGAAACAAAAGGCTCCGCTGCAAGAGCAATCTATCACATATCCCGCCATTTCTCCAGAATAGGGCAATGAGGGTGCTATCGCCTCTTTTTACCCGCCAGCCATGCCCCTTTCCATCCCATGTATTTTGCCGGCGAAATGAACTACGTAGGGGGAGAAAAAGGCCCCCGTCCGTAAATCGCGAATAGATTACTCTCAACCCCCCCAAAAAACCTTGAAATTTCACATCCAGAGGCACAGATAAAGACGCCGGGGTTTTTATATTGCGCTCGATATGGCCGGGCGGGCTGGACGCGGGATGATGATGGGGGCGCTGGTACAAAAGGTGTGGCAATCCGGCTATCGAAGAAGCTCGAGGACATTCACTCGTTCGTCTACGACCAGTGAACAGGAAGAATAAAACCGAAGCGATCGACGTCGAATTAATTCAGACCGAGTGAGTCCCAAGACACGCCGGAAGCGAAACCAAAGCCCAAATAAGAAGAAGAAAAAAAAACCCCCCCATCGCTTTTTTTTTTTTTTTTTTCCAACAATGCTCTCGACGACACGCCTCCTCGAGCTCGCGGCCCTCGCGGCCCTCGTCCACGGACACGGGTACATCTCGTCGCCCCCGATGCGGATGCCGGGCGACGCGACGACGGCGGCGTGCGGGTCGTCGGTGGTGGCGGACATTGTGCGGGACAAGACGTCGCACGTGGAGGGCCTGCCGGAGCTGGCGGCCAGGGACGCGGGTTACCACGCGGCGCAGTGCAATCTGTGGCTGTGCCGCGGGGTGCAGTTCGGCGACAACGCGGCCAACGTGCAGGCGTACGCGCCGGGGCAGACGGTGGCCATCAAGGTGGCGCTGACGATCCCGCACTCGGGCAGCGCCAACGTGTCCGTCGTCGACACCAAGACCAACGCCGTCCTCGGCCAGCCCCTCCTCAGCTGGCCCGCGGGTTACGCCGACGAGAGGCAGTTCTACGGCAAGACGCTGCCGGCGAACCAGACCGACTTCAGCGTCACCATCCCGACCACGCTGGGCGGCAAGTGTGCTACGGCCGGTGACTGTGTAAGCTCTTTCTTCCTGTTTTAAACTA
This sequence comes from Xylaria sp. FL1777, assembly GCA_022578965.1. Classification (NCBI taxonomy): domain Eukaryota; kingdom Fungi; phylum Ascomycota; class Sordariomycetes; order Xylariales; family Xylariaceae; genus Xylaria; species Xylaria sp. FL1777. Next base: position 269,931 of record MU400558.1, on the reverse strand, counting down.
GGTGATCCCCCCATGTGAAGGGTGCTGACAGGAGTGCGTGATTAGGTCATCCAGTGGTGGTGGTATGGCACGGGGGCCAAGCAGACCTACGAGTCTTGTGTAGATTTCACGGTCGCCGAGGCTTAGATGCTGTCAGCAAGCGAGAGTTGGAAACTTCAAGATATGTTTTGTTGCGATGTAACCTTTTTTGTGTAGTCTGAGTCGCTATGATCAAAGATGAACAAGGGACTTCTCTCCGAGTATCCACACTTTTCCCATGTCGATATAAGTAGATACTTTAAAGAAACACTGAACATTGGTGGAAAGCGACAAAATCAACTATACAACTGTAAAGATTCCTGAGCGTGATATAGATCCTTCCCTTTGACACACCCAGCCCTCCTCCCCCCCAGAATCCACGTAATCTAACACTACATATTGCTCGAAATATATTTAGTTTCATAGACATTTTTCGATATTTACCTAGTACTAGCTCTCGTCATTATACAATATGTTTACCAGGTCGCCGTGCCATTTAGTAAGGTGGGTTTGGTCCGATAGGAGGGTAGTCTTCAGGGCGCGGGGGAGGAGGGGGAGGGCCCATGGACGCTGGGCGGCCGTCACCGAAGTGCTTCTTGCGTAGGGCAGCAAGCCTCTTTCTCTTTGTGATGGTATTGATATATGTACCAATAACGAAAGCAACAAAGTTGAAGAAAGGCATCCAGGCGAACTCGGGCAAAAACTGTTGCGCAAAGGCGAGGCAAATAGGCGACGTGATCCAAGAGACCTTCATGACCTTCATGAAGCCCACACGGACGGTGGCGCGGACTTGATGGTATGTTCGAGCCCCAGCAATGAGAGCCATAGCCACGAGATACACCGAGTTCTGGATGGGCGCAATCTGCAAGACAGTTCTAGTTAGTGCGCGAATCCTAAGGCAGAGGGGGAGGGCTGAGTACTTACCACCAAGTTACTGACGAGGATCTGTAAGATCTTGGCCCTCAGACTTGTGCGACCCTTGAAGGCCTTTTGTAGTAACCAGATCAGGAAGTGGCCCAGCGGCGCGCTGACGAGCGCACCATATGCGGCCATTTTGGGCACCCGCGAGGTAAAGTAGTTGCCATGCTTGTTACGGTCTTTGGCAAGCCAGGAGGCAAGGAACTCTTGAAGGCCAGCGAGAGTACCGGACGTGAGCATCTTTGTGCGCAATGGGTTCTTCTCGAGCTCATTGATATATGCCTGCATTACCCGAGGTCAGCTCGACACTCCGCACCGCCACCCAACGTGAAAGTAGGAGGGGGGGTTCGGGATAACGTACCATCAAGTAGCCCTTGGTGCCGGCATTCTTCTTTCCACCCGTGAGGGCCGTGCCAATAGCCTCGGCGATAGGGTGCTTTCCACTGGTCCCTGGTAGAGGGCCATCGCGAGGAACGCCGGCAGCAGCAGCGGCGGCGGCGGCAGAAGCGCCGCCACTGACGGACTCGGTCACCTTATGGACAGTGTCCCGCTCGACCTTGACCGACATGGTCGCGAATAATCAGTCGATCAATTAGTCAATCGCACGGAAACCCGCAATACAAGTTGAGCAGACGAACGTCGGCGAGCTTCGCGCAAGGCCGGCTGGTCAATTCGGTGGTGTTCGGTCGTGAAGAGGCTGCTGTGTGGGCCAATTGGTTTGTTTACACGGACCTGGTAAGCCTCGGTAAAGATTGTTTTGGTCGCGGCAACGAGCCCAGCGCTCTCAGGGGCCCGAGGGAAGTATTTCTTTCAGAGGAAGCTTACGGCGGCGATACAGGAGGCGTCGCCGTCAGTTGTGGCGAGGCGCGAAGATCATCGGTATCGTCGGCGTCGTTGTCGTCGTTGGGAGGAATTGGGCCCGGTGGTGGGTAAAAGGGAGGCTGGTCTCTTGGTTGGCTGGCTGGACGAGGTTGGATGAAGGTCCTGGGCGGCTGGGGGTCGCTACCTACCTACGCATACAGTACGCACCCAGCTATCCCTCGTTGTCGCGCGCGCGATTGTGGGCCCGTGCAATGTTTAGGGGCCAATCTGTTGCTGCACAACAACAGCTAACCCGCCCGCGCTAGCCAAAAGCTGTCAGCTTCCCACTCTTCTCTCTCCAGGTACCGTTCCCCAGTTTCAGACTAGTCTGATCTGATTGGCTGATGTTGGAATATCCCACTTACCAGTTATATTAGGAGGTACCTACTTAAGCTATGTGCGCAGTATCTGTATACACACTATCTGGTAAGACTTCAACCTCTTTCACCCTCATAAGCTATTACTAACAATCCTTTTGATAAGCTATACTTGTATTAGATTATCTCGCAACCTGATATTTTCTTTTTAAAATATCAGAAGAATTTGTGATAACATTGGAATCATTTGAAAGTCCATCTCTAATCTCTATGAAAAGTCGTATTTGGAGTTAGGTACCTGTTCGTTTTGATCGGAAGACCCATATTTAGGGATTTTAGATCGCGCATGTACCTTAAGTAGTAGCTAGGGTAGCCACTTGAGGCATGATCACTGTTGTTGGCTTTTGTGACTACATACCTATAGGCTATACCTATCCTCCATGTTCCTCAGAGCCGCAATATTATACACGTCAACACACACACAGGTTTAATGATGTGAAAGTCTGCTTTTCTTTTCCTTTGTTGGAAGCAGATCAACTACCGGTACCCTATTGGTGTACCTGTTGATTCAAGCTTAGGTGGGTACTTCTTACTCAGTACGGGGATACTACCTACATAAGTAGGTAATACGACTGCATTAGGAAGCAGGTAGGTACCTGGGTACTAAACTAATTCGGTTTGGTTGCTCTAGCTTCCAACTTGCTTCCTATATTCTGGTAGGTACTTACCTAGGGAAGACAATGGCAAGAACAGTCTACAACAACGTAGGTCTGGTTTCATTAACTCAGGCAGAGACATACTCAAGGTCCACGCTTAAGGTAGTATTTATCTAAATCCTCATTACAGAGACGACCGACCGTATCTTACCTAGTATTCGTGACCCGTACCACCACTCCACCTGTGCATCTTCAGAAGTTGTGAGCCATCTAGCTAATGGTTAGGTACTGGTCGCGTTCCCTCAATATGAATATGTGATATTCACAACAATACCTCATACCATCCAACAGGTCACAAGTTTTCTTTTGTAGGCCAACCATGCAAACCTAACTTGTTGCTCTCAGTAGGTAGTTGAAGTTGAAGTAGACGTTACGGCCAAAGACTACAGAATCACGAAACACTGACCTCGACATCGCATGGATCGAGAACATGGTAATGCACATTGCCCACCTAGCTATAGATCCGCAAGATTCTCCATCGTCCATTATGACGGGCGTGCCTCCGTCTGCGCCAGTGTCGGCCTACTCGACCTACAGACCACAGACCTTCCAGCCGACATGCACACATCTCACCATGACACGCGTGTATGACATAAGCTTCACCTGTTGTCTGTGTCGTCGACCTGGCCAGTAGGGATGGCTTTACAGGTGTACGCAAGACCGGGAACACTTAATCGTCGACGCTCTCCAGAAGAATCAGACGGTAAGCTAATTCCTTAACGTTGTTAGTCGGGATGAGCTAACATGAACACTTCCAACTCTTAGGTGAGCTTTGACTGTCTAGGTACTGTTTTTAGCAATGAGATTAGCCCAGGTCCTAGAAGCCCCGAGAAGAGAGCGGACAAGCTCAGCTTCTTTGGGGAAATCACTCCTGAACAGATGCGGACGTATTCGCCTTCTCAAATTGCAACTATACTACAGCAGAGACACGATGTAAGGAAATGCTCAAATCCATCGCGACTCCAAACTAACGGGGACAGTTGTTGGAAGTTGTCTCACAGCAGCACGAAGCGTCTGGCAAAGCGCGACACCTATACTTCCCGTCAGGAAATTACCGTAGAAATTCATTGAACCCTCCCCCCGGCTTCGGCTATCCAACACCAGCAGATATAAAGCCGTGGGTCCCTCGTAAGGACGAAGAATGCCAGGCCAAATATTGCCATCATTGCCGGCCCTCTTGTGAGCCGCGCTCGTACCTCAGCTTGGATGGAATTATCCACGGCGAAATTCCTCCCACCGTTGCTACCGGCTTTGGATTCCACCGAATGAGAACAAGACCGGTTGTCAATGCTAAAATCGTGAGAGCGATCGGATTGCGACCAGTCCCATGGGTACAGCATTTACATATTTACCCTTGGAACAGCTTACTAACCGTGTATAGCCCCGAGAAAAATCGCACATTTATCCGTCACCACCGTCTTCGCAGTCAACGTGGACTTTGTCTGATATCATCGAGGACCAAATCCTCGAGGCGGACTACGTAGATTCAGAACCGTGCCTGGAATCGGGAGAAAGTTCTACCATTGATAGCGCTATCTCGACACCGTCACAAGTCAACCCTTTTGAACAACTCCGACCTGCCTTCACCCCTCCCTCCACCCCGATAAGCTGGACAGGCATATCTCGGCGAGACAATGGTACGATGAATTTCGAGCATTGTCCCTTCGTATGTGACGGTAGAAGGTGAGTAGCCATGTTTCAGCCCGCGTAGATGTTAATTTACTAAGTCATATTTAGTCCTGAATCTCTGAAGACGAACCATCAAGTCCGTCGACAAGTCATCGGGTCTATCGCTGGTCTCATGCACCAGGAATTAGACGAAGATGAGATCGAAAAATTCCAGTCCATCTGTTCATTCCGGCCAGCCGACCAAGCCATACTCCTCGACGCCAGCAGGGCTTCGATAGCACCCCAGATTTCAGGCGAGGACAACGGCCAGAGAGACATCACGCCTATGATGATGGAGAAGCTACAAGACGGGCACTTTCACCATGATCCTCTGGACGTTGGAGACGGCATTGCGGTATTGGAGGAGAGTGTTGAGTTGGGAGTCCCCGACGTCATTACTAAAATGTAGAGCAGAAATTAACGACTGAGTTCGTTGGCTACCTACTTGCTATTAGGAGATGCATGTAGGACTTGCTGGATACGGGATGTCTTGGTAGCGATTTGAGTACCAGGCTGCTAGCAATGTGTATCATCACGACTTTCAATTCTCAAAGAATGCCTTCAAAAGAACCCACTGCCTGCGTCCCAGTCTGAACTTGATGTGTAACATGGTCGTAAATAAATGGCAGTTGTTGCCGACGATCGAGCCGCGTGCTGCTCCTTCCGAGGTAGGTGCAGGAACGGCACCACTAGAACAGAACATTGGCACCTGATATTTGATAGCGAATATACTTCGGTATGAATATCTAGGTCTAACTTTCTCCCTCGTTTCCAGTACGGGGTACCGAATGTATATTCTCCCTCTGGCTCTGGCATATGATGAAATCTCGCTGACTTGGGCCACAGCCATGTACCGCAAAATCTTCTACTGCGGCGTTTCATCACCTCCAAAAGCGGCTTTAACTAAAACCTTCAGTACAGGGGCGATAGGATAGGTCGCCTCAACATCCCATCGCGTCCCCTTTCTTCAAAATCTAAAACACCTTGATCTAACTTGACTGGGCCAGAGGTAGCGATATGCTAGTTACTATGAATATCCATCCACCCCATCCACAAACCTAGACCTCGAGACTAGTCTAACTGTAAAGCGACACCTTACCACCTGATGTCTATGTAAGTTACTTACTATAAGTAGAGTTTACGGGATGATTGTCCATACACTATATATAGGAGACGTTCTCAACAAGGTTTAACACGCGAGGGGTATGGGCCTATATAAATCCGCTTCCAACTTCTCCCATATCATCTGTCTAGTTTCCCTTTTCCTTTTTTGCACTAACGGCAAAAGACCTCTGGTATTAGGACGTCAAAGGTAAAGAACTGCAACAATGCTCACAAGGGCGCAAAGGATACAAAGGTTAGCGAGAAAGGGCTGGCCTCCACGTTCATTTGTCAGCATCTTCCAACGCGATGGCACGATCAAACTTAAACAAGACGAGTCCGCCCTAATGCAACTCCCGGTTGAGCTGATCCTCCTCATCGGCAAGTATCTGGAAGCCGCGGACGTGGCGTGCCTGGCGCTGGCGTGCAAGCCCCTGTTCGCCATATTCAACGATCTCGCCGATTTCCGAGCCGCGCTGCGGCGCGACGTGCGAGCGAGGGGGATGTTCCTGTCGAGGCTGGAAACAGAGACCCTGGGACTCGTCTACAGCCCGCACAAGAAGACTCTGTCGCGCTTCAACAGGGAGGGCAAGGTCGATATAAAGACCACCAGGCTGTGGTGGTTGACCTTGCGATTCTTCCACCTCTCCCCGTGGTCCAACTTGAACACCGCGATTACAATGCAGAGCTGGGCAGCGATCACCTACGAGCAGACGCGGCTTATTAGGAACTACCAGTTATTCGGCCCGCAACACGGCATCCCGCCGTCCCTCCTGTCGCGCGAGTATAGGCGGAAGAAGAAGGAGACGCAGTTCATGAAGCGGCCGTGCCAGGTGCGCGGCGAGGGCGCGCAGAAGCTGCGGTGGATCGACGGTGAGCTGTTCCTATGTCGTACGAAGACCATCTCCCTGCAGGGCTTGAAGAAGAAGAAGAAGACGGTCAGCGTCTCGGCCTTGCGGGACCTGCTGTGCGAGGAGCGGGCCATGCTATGCCACCACTGGAACTTCGACGGGTTCCAGGAGTCCGACCCCCGTGGCGTCATGCTCGACCACTTCCGCAAGGTCTGCGGGAAACTGGCCAGTTACTCGCCGTTCCGCAGTTCGGGCTCTTGCGACTTCTGCGAGACCGACTGGGACATCTCCATCTCGTTGGACGGCTTCGGCGGCTTGGTCATCGCGCTCACGACGTGGCATAATCTGGGCTGTTGCTCGTTTCCTTATGATCGCAAGTGGGAGATGATCGTGAGCTTTGTTGGGGACGCGCGGGGAGTCCGTAACGGGACCCGGGGTAATGTGAGGCAGAGATGGAAGGAGGCAGACCTGGAGTCATTTTCCAGCTCTGGCGGGAGCACAGCCCGCTAAGTTCACTCACCTTGTTACTTTGGTCCCGCTCTCTGCTCCTGATATTTTTGAGGGGTTACCATGAGAGCTAGCCAGCTCTGGAAGCTTTGGGCAATAGATGCACCGGTAAAACACCATATTTTTTTTTACCACATGCCCGTTTAATATAAAATGACATGATGGAGTTACATGAAATGGAGCTCTGATGTTGATGGTTTTGTTTTATATCTATTGGGGGTTTGTTGTTTTCTTATCCGTGCTAACGTTGACTTCGGTGGAATGAGGCAACAAGGACGTCGTGATATCTTTGCGGAGGCAATGGATGGAAGATCTGTGCTTGGAGAAGAAGCCTTCCAAGGATATATAGATGGAGCCTTACTTATGCTTGAGGATAGCGTGATATAGGAATGTCTTTGAAGGTGGTGTTTGTTGAAAGGAACATAACTTCATCTCTGGTTCTGATCACATTTGTTAGCCCACCATAAAACTAAGGGGATGGACATATATTGTCTTCTTCAGAAAGCCAGTGTTGTGACCGATTGGCGGGAATCAAGTTCTCCTGATAGCTTGCTGTAATGTAAGTATTCATCAGGCGTCGTGGGCTTCTTTTACATTTTCTTCCTCATCTCTGCTCAGATTTCTCCCAAAAGTTGTAGTAAGTAGTGCACCTACTTCAGTACCTGGCGATGAAGAGTAATGGAGAGCCACCGTGAGGGGTACCTACCTGTAATATAGGCACTTGTCCGCCGTATCTTCCCGTGGCTTCCCGCAGCTCATGCCAATGCGTACCTACCTAGGTATGTATTCTTGTTTACTGTAGTAGGTAGTACCTACCTTGGTGAAGAAGCGTTTCCTTTTGGGTTGACTTTACCTACATACCTACCTAGGTACTTAAGTAGGTATCTACCTAAGGTAAGCTAAAGAACATCGGTGGACCCAATCCCCAACGCCGGATTTGACATCATCCCACCCGCCAAAATTAATTAATAATATGCTTGCTTGGCTGCTTGCTCGCAAATAGTTGCCTCACTACTCATTCTGTATCATTCCGATTCTTTTTTATTTTTTTTTTGGTGTAAGCTGCGTGGGAAAATGCCTCCCATACCGTGTACAAATTCCCCATCAGCTGCAAAGCTGTTTGTGCAGCTCTGCGCCCGCCGCGGTGCTGCTTCTCTCGCCGCAACCCCGAGCTCAAGCACCATTCTTGACATCCTCCTCCCGCCGAGGACACAAGCACGGGTCCTTTATATCAATGTAGCCCGTCGCAATGCCCCGCAAACGACTACCTCGCCTATAGCGAGCCGGATCGGTGCGAATGCGAACGCGCGCCGCCAGGTTGTGGTGGGCAGAAGGGCATTCACAACGTCTGGACCACTGGCCAAGACCCTCGCCATCCATAATCCGCAGACGGATGAAGACGGGAACGGCATGGCACTGGAGATCACCCCCCGTGCCGCCAACGTATGTTCTATCTATTCCTAACCAATCCCACTACTCTGATTCCGCGATCCGTACGTGACCCTCTGGCCTGGTATCTGTTCAGCTAACGCACAAGCGATCAACCCGCAGCGCCTCTCGCAAATCATGAAGAAAGACAAGAACCCGTACCTCGCGCTGCGCATCCAGGTCGAGTCAGGCGGGTGTCACGGGTTCCAGTATCTGATGTCTTTGACGACACTTCCGTCAACGCCGGGGCCAGCGCTAGGCGCAGAGCAGGTAGCGGCAGAGGTGACGCCGTCGACGACGACGTCGAGCAAGCTCGCACCTCCCGCGCTCAACGAGGACGACACCATCTTCGCCTTCGAAGCAGACAACGTCTCCGATGCCTCCGACGCCGCGCCGCCGCTGTCGTCGTCCGTGCCCCCCCTCACGAGCCCCAAGATCGTCTTGGACCTGCCCAGTCTCGAACTCCTGAACGGCAGCAAGGTCGACTACACGATGGAGCTGATCGGCAGCCAGTTTAAGATCGTCGACAACCCGCTAGCGACTAGCAGCTGCGGCTGCGGAACGAGCTTCGATATCAAGGTGTGAAGACTGTTAGCTAGCCATGCCTGTCTGACCGACCCCTCTCCATCTCCCTTGTCACTGCCTCGATGACTTGACTATGTATACCCTTGCTTAAGACGAGCGGGCTTTGTGTGTAGATGAACCGCATAATAGATGGGGGTTCAAATCCACTAGATGATGATTTACTCGAGTGTTCATACCAAGTTGCTGGTCCTGCAATTCTTCCGGGACTTTTTGTATATCGATTATGGATCATGGTTTCCCCCAAAACGACACCGACCCAGGCGCTTTAACGCCGGGGAAGGCTTTCTTAGTTGATTACAAAAGGAATTGAACACTTAGTCACAAGACTGACTACCTACCTATGTATAATACCGTCAGGGTGAGGAATCTAGAAAGTTAACAGCCGAGAGAAGGTAGACCGTCAATGAAAACTAGTTTAGATGACTAAGACTTTCAGTCACTCACAGGCAATTGATAACATCACTTATGTGTAACTAGAACACCCTAATTTGATATGCTAAGGCTGTCTCATGAATATCTTACGCTCATAAAACCTTGGGATGGACGTTAAGTGAAGTGAGAGCGGCTTTGATTCATGAATCCGAAGAGACGAAGAACACGGGATCCCCTTCAAGGACCGTCTGTTCTTGCGTTGATGCTGACCATTTATTTCTCATGCTAGTTACTGATATATAGCCTAATTGCTCATAATACTAAGTAAACACCTACGTACTAAAATGGTCTCCTTAGAACTTTATAGAGCAGTCGGTTTACTAGATCAGGCTTCACCAATGGTTTGCTAGTCATCGAAGCCATTCTGGAATTAAGGACGAGACCGAGATTTGATGTAATGATCATGGTATTGTTGCGGCTAGGCATAAGTGTCTCAGTGCAGCACGAACATCATGGATGGGGACTGAGAGGTCGTAATCATCACAATTCTCAATTCATTGATAGCTTCCGAAGCCTTTTATAACGCCGCTGACCATGCAGAAACAATACCCGCCAATACCAAGCCCCATAACCCGCAAGAAAGTCAGACCTCTTAGTTCATTTGTCGGATCAGAGCGTTGATCTTCTCCTCACGGTTACCCAAGTCACCACCCTCGATGAAGTGCTTGAACTTTCTAGGTCGGAATCCACCGTTGGGGTTGCTGAGCTTGAAGGGCCACAGGAAGTTGGAGGCTTGCTTGAAGTTGGGGCCGACGGTGATGATCTCGTGAACCAGATCCTCAATGCAGATAATACCGTACTTGCCGAGGCTCTCCTCAATGATAGCGTTGTCGGTAAGGGGAATGCGCTGCTTGTTGACCTTGCCGTATCCGCGCTTGTAGATGAGCTCCTTGACACTCTTGAGGTTGGGGTAACCGTAGGCAACCCAGGGCTCGACGATCTTAATCATCTCAGCGGTAGCCTTGGTGACACGGACGAAGACACCATTGTTGATCTGAAGGAGACGGAGAAGTTGGAGGATCTTGCGGGGCTTGGGGGCAATCTTGTTGATACCCTTGATGCGGATGACGAAGATCAACTTCTCCTCGGCAGGAACGTGGAAGTTGCCCTCCTGCTTGGCAATGCGGTTGAGGCGAATCTTCTCACGCTCGGCATCACGGTACTCGTTCACGTACTTCTCAGCACGCTTGAAGATGACAGCTCGCTTCTCCTTGTTGGCCTATGCGAAGGAATGTTAATATCACTAGCATTCATACGAGAATGAACCAGAAGGTGCTCTCTTCTCCTCGTCAATCAGACCCGAAAGATGGTTATTTTGCAACAGCATTGACGTTGTCTAGTCGCAAAAGGGTTTTATACATCACAACGCTCCTCACCACAGTGACAGAATATACGAAAAGAATACGAACCTTCTTCTTCTTCTCGAGCTCAGCAGTTCTCTCAGCGCGAGCCTTCTCCTGGCTCTTGCGCTTCTTGAGAAGAGTCTCAGGTACCAGGACCTGGTCCTTGGTAGGAACGGTACTGTTATTCAGATTAGTACATAGTCCACAGCATACATGGCGACATGTATGGAAGAGCGCCGGTTGGAGAATTGCCGAATGTGTGCGACATTCTCAGCGGTGGCTGACTCGAGAAATGAATTTAATCGGTGAGATGCTCTCAGAAAATGGCGGTGTACATCATAGATGCAAAGACAAGTTCTTCCAGCATATCCCTCATCCGACAACACCTCGGAACAAAGTCCAAGACATAATGCACACGACATAATTTAGCCTTTAAGTAGGGAAGACTATGTCCACTTAGCTAAAAGCCTTGTGGATGTGGCAGCTGAATTTAAGAGAGAAGGGCAAAAGCCTTCATCTCCAACGCCCCAATCAACATCTCTCAGTCTGCAAGCTATGTTCCAAGCCTAGAGAAAAGAGGGAGAAGCTCAGGATAGATCGAGCTGGTTCGCGATGCTTCTCACACCATATCTCAGGTGTACAGCGAGAAGCAGGCCATCCAGCCGAGAGGACCACGACAATCCGCAATAATCCAGGGGCCGGAGAGACGGACGCAACCGTCTCTGTATCGAAAGGTAGAATAGAATCAAGGAAGGGTAGCATACGTAGAGGCAACCATTGTGTCGAACTGGTGGGAGGCCGTGAGCGTGTTGTCGACTCGGGATTTGGCGTTGGGCGTTGGGCGTTGGATGTTGTGAAAGGAAGGAAGAAAAAAAGTTCGAGTATATGCGAATTACTTATTCGGTTGTGTGAGTGTGGGTCCAGTTGGGCGCTAGGACCACATCACTGTGGATCAAACCCTCAAGCGAAACCCCCGAAAAAAAAGTTAGGGCTCACCTATCGCGCCCACGGCCAGAATTCTGCCCTTTTAGATAACTTCACCGCCTGTCATCTTGGGAACGTGCCCCACCAAACATCACCGCACATCTTCAATTACATCCTTGAAACCTTCGTCGTCCTCTCCTTCGCAGCACTAACGACAAATCATCTAGAGAAGCCGCCATCATGCCTCCCAAGACCAAGACCGCCGCGCCCAAGGTACGTCCTCTCTGCATTCAAACTTGAGATCTGAATATTAACAAAATTGCAGGAGAATATCTCCATCGGCCCTGTACGTAACCTCATTCGATAACCTAGGTACCTCGGGTGAAACGAAGGAAAATGTCTAATAGCTGCTTCGTTTTTTAGAATGCCAGAGAAGGTGAGTTGGAAGACTTTAAATCACCAGAAAATCTAGCTATGAATTGCTAACTTTTTCTCTCCTAGGCGAGCTTGTCTTCGGCTGCTGCCGCATCTTTGCCAGCTTCAGTTAGTATCCCAGGTCTCTCGATGTTCCATGGTTCAGTCTCTCCTCTACGACTCGACTCGATATACAATCGCTCAACTATCGACCGCCTCCTCCTACTCGTCGAATCATAGTCAAAATTCTTTTAAGGAAGCTTCGCGGGTTGGGCTAATGTGGAAAATAGACGACACATTCATTCACGTGACGGATCTGTCAGGTCGCGAAACCATTACCCGTGTAACTGGTGGAATGTGAGTTGACCAACCTTCAATTCCGTTGTAGGCGGTAGATTTGTAGGGAGGCTCCTCCAGAGCCTTATACTAGACATTTCTCTACTGGCAAGCTTTGTTTGAGCATACATGCTAACTAGACAATAGGAAGGTCAAGGCTGATCGCGATGAGTCTTCTCCTTACGCTGCCATGCTTGCGGCACAGGACGTAAGTTACGCAAATACCTTAACATAATTCGCTGGTTTCTTTTGGGGCATATGACTAATCTATCACTCTTTACAGGTTGCTCAGCGCTGCAAGGACTTGGGTATCAATGCCCTTCACGTCAAGATCCGTGCTACTGTATGTCACATGAAGAATACCGTATGAACCGCTGCTAACCACAGCAATAGGGTGGTAACGGAACCAAGACCCCTGGCCCTGGTGCCCAGTCTGCCCTCCGTGCCTTGGCCCGTAGCGGTATGAGAATCGGTCGTATCGAGGTTAGTAGTTTACAGCCTTCGTGTTCCTGTTTTAGCGTATCTCAGCAACCAGAGTAACTAAATCTGGAGTGTTCTACTTTGCTACTCTGTTCGCCCTCAAAATCATTGGCAATACTAACTTAAAATCTTTAAATAGGATGTTACCCCCACACCCTCCGATAGCACCCGCAGAAAGGGTGGTCGCCGTGGTCGTCGTCTCTGAGCGCGCCATATCCAATCGTCTTTTACCTATCGACCTATGGTTCGTATTGGTTTGGCTGTGGCTTGGGCAGTTCTTCGGGCGTTCTCGAGAGGATCACGCGGTTTCTGGCTCATTTGGGCTTGAATTAGTCCTCGTCTCTGTGGCGTTGACACTTACGAGGAGAACGGCGTGCATCTCTATGAAGAGAAAGCATGCCTGGTCTCTATTTCCCTTTAGGGTATGGCTTTGCTAAAATGTCACATGATGCTTCTGGCACAGCTACAGTAGATAGACATGAAAAGAAACCTTGAATCACGAGGAACACCAGGACATGCTTTTTATTCCATCAAGTGCAACGAGTCTACATCTAAGAGCGTGGGAGTTGTTTGCGGGCTAATTCATAGAATATAAAGTAGACGATTAAATTATGCATATCGTTAAATCAGGCGCAGCAGTGAGTATATCTAGTTTAAAACTGAACGCCAGTCATGCCATTACCAGTATTCCCATCAATACTCCCAACCCGCAGCTAAGTCCACGCCTATTGACCAATAGCAAGGCATAGTATATATAGCACCCATATCTGAGCCCTTCGATATCAAACCCCTTCCACAGGGGAGAATTCGAGTATTCAATCCCTCGCCTTCTCCCCGCGTCCCCCTGATTTCTCCGTCTTATACATCAAGAGGCAGGCAGGCAGGCAGGCAAGACGTCTTCTAATTCGATCGCCCGAGGTCTGTCTCGTGCTTGGTCCGTCAGACCAAAGGCACGCCATCCTAACTTCCTCAATTTTCTTTCTGCGACTCCTTTGCAGGCTACGTGTCTAATCATTACCACAATCGCCATTATCTAATTTATCTTCATCATCAGGGCTGGCTAGCTAGCCCTCGCGCAGGACCCAGATACCGCGCATAGACGAGCCCCGCGCGTCCATCCTCGCGACGCGGTTGAGCGCCTCCTTGAACTCGGCCGTCTGCTCGCGCGTCTTGCAGTGCGGGTTGAAGTGGTCGACGATGGACTTGGTGGGGACCCGGCCGCCGTGGCGCCTGATGAACTGCGGGATGGCTTTCACGAAGTCGTTCAGCCGCATCGTCGGGCGTGCGGAAAGACGCGGGCTCTCTGACCCCGAGGGCGAGAGGCCCTGGCGGTCTGACAGGTTGGACAACACGGAGGCGGAGCCGGGACCGCCGCGGCCCCGACGGATGTTCGACGACGGACGGCCGCCTTCGCCGACTTCGCCCGTCCACGTCACCGTGCCGATGGGGACGTGGCGTGCCTGCTCCTTGGCCCGGCGGAGCACCGACGCCGCCTCGTTCGCAACCCGCGCCGCTTCTTGCTGGAGTATCGCGCGGTCCGCGCGGGGTTTTTGCTTCCCGCCGACAATCGCGTCGTGCTCGTGCGCCGATTGAACACCGGATCGAGCAAACAGACCTTCCATGATCCGGTCCTCGTCTTTTGTGGTGGGCTTGGCCTCCTCACCGGCCTCGTAGTCCTCTAGGCTGGCGATGCCGTCAATGCGGTGCAATCCATTATGTTCGTCGCCGCCTGACGATGTAGTTTGCTCGGTGCTAGCCAGGTTTTTGTCAGTTGAATTTGCTGTTGCGGCTGGTTTTTTGTGAATGTCCACTTCGGATTCCTTGAAGAGTCGGGATGTTTCTGTCCCTGCTTCTTCCGACGAACCCAATGTAAAGAGATCATGCAAATCGTTGAGATTGAAGGTGGTACGGTGTTTAGGGTCCTTCAGCACTTTGTTACTCAAGAACTGCTTGAAGATCTGCCTATGATATATCTTCTCCTCAATTGTGCCAGCGGTCATCAATCGGTAAATCGTCACGTCTTTCTTTTGTCCCAAGCGCCACGCCCTCTCACGGGCTTGCACATCTGTAGATGGATTCCAGTCTGGATCATAGATAATAACGCGGTTGGCTCCAGTCAGGTTCACTCCCAAGCCTCCCACTTTTGTGGTCAGCAAGAAAAGATCTATATCCGGGTCCTTATTGAACTTGTCGACGAGTACTTGTCTCATTTTGATAGGCGTTTTACCATCCATTCGCAAATACTGGATATTGCCGAGCTTTCGAACAAATTGGTCGAGAATGTCAAGCATTTGCACTGTCTGGGAGAACAAAAGTGTTTTGTGACCTAGTTTTTTCCACATCCCAAGAAGCGCCTTGAGGACCTGCATCTTTCCAGACTTGTTAGGTGCTCCCCAATCTTGAGGATGTCTAGCTTTAATATTGGGATCAGCTAAATCAGGGTGGTTACAGATCTTGCGGAGCCTGTCGATTCCGAAGAAAGATTGTGTATTCCCCTTAAGAACATCACCCATTTCTTTGGAGTCGAGGAAGAGTCGGTAATTCTCATACTGTAATTTGGTAAGCTTGCAGAAAAGGACCTGTTCTCTCTTCTTAGGTAAGTCGGTAGCGACGTCAACTTTGAGTCGCTGCAGAAGGTATGGGCTAATGTTTTCCTTAAGCGCTTGGGCCGTCTTCTCCGCTGTCATAATCTGCAGGTGTGAAGCATTGGCGTATCCGCCAATCTTGATGGGGATTTCAATCTGCTTTCGGAAGTCGACGAGTGTTCCCAGTCGCATGGGATAGATAAAATCAAACAGCGACCACAATTCTACTAGGTTATTTTGTATTGGTGTCCCAGAAAGAATTACTCGGTTCGGCGTGCATAACTCCTTACACGCAATAGTAACTGCGGCATTAGGGTTTCGAATTTTGTGTCCTTCGTCGAGCACTGCATAGCCCCAATCCATGGTAGCCAACATGTCACCATAGATCTGAACGCTGGCATAGGTGGTGACGAGAATATGACCTTGCCGTACGACGCGATCAATAATTCTTTTCGCCGCCTTGTTCACAACTCGAGGACCATCTCTTCTATCCCAGTTTCTGTCTTCATCTTCAATCTCATTCTCTCTACTCATGTTTAACATACCAGAGCCGGATGAATGGAGCATTGAGACACGTAACGGCGGCCACCAGCGATGGAACTCGTTGACCCATTGCTGCAGAACAGTGGCTGGTGCGACCACCAAGACAGGCTTATCCAACTGTTTGCTATAGTGAAGTGCTGCGATAAACGATATGATTTGTACTGTCTTACCAAGTCCCATTTCATCCCCAATAATCCCGCCCACTCGTTGAGAATACAGCTCAGCGAGCCATTGAACTCCAGTCTTCTGATAGTCAAATAGGGCAGGATAGATGTCACCCGGTAGCTTTAGCCCGTGTTTTAGGTGATGGTCTGGTTCGTCGGGTGATGGCTTGAACCATTCGTCATCATCTTGGTCTCGGGACTGCTCTTCAACATTTTCGTCTTCACGCGTAGCATGTTGACGCCGTAGTCTTGCACGACTTCGTCTGTCAACCCAGTCTGTGAGTCGCCTTTGATAATTGGCTTCAATCCCATCATCAAGCTTGCTTAGGTCGACTTTTCCATCGTCCTTAGGGGTCTTCTTTGCCTTTTTTGTCGGGCGCTCTGTAAGGTCATAATCTTCTGACTCCTGGCTTTCAGAGAACCCTGCCTCGGGCCCTTCGGTCACCTGCGGGGTGTATTCATCCGATGATGCGTCATCTCGTACTAACCTTTGTCGCTTTCGCGGCCTTAATGAAAACTCGCTCTCTACTGCTGTGGTAGCTATCTCAGCGTCCTCAGCAAATCCAGGTGCACGTAGATTCTGGTGAGAGCGTGGTTCATAGCCAGCCTCTTCTTCCAGTTCATCTGCTGCAGCCTCCTCTTCAGCATCAGCCAGGACATCGGCTAGCTCTCCTCCAACGCCTTGCGCACGCGCTTTAATGTCGAACGGCGTAATCTTTCCTGTTCGGATTAGGAATTCACGGTGAGTTTCTCCGGGTAATTTCCTATTGCCTCCTGCGACCTGTTCTGTCTCTTGGGTTTCCTGATGTCTTTTCTCGATGCGATTCTCAAATTGTGTGATATCATTTCTGGTTAGGTCGAGCTCCGAGTCAATTCGCGCAATTTCTTCCCGAATTTTCTGCTTCAGTTCCGGTTTACCAATAGCCTTACGAAAACGCTCCTCTTGAGTTTTCTTTTGCGCCTCCAATTTTATGATATTATTCCGTGCCTTCTCGATACGTTTCTCGTCCCTTTTATCTTCTGCAGTATTAAATGCCAAACTGGCCTGATACGTTATGTCTCGTTCCAAATCGTCTTGGTCTCGCACATCGGTAGCAAGGTCTTTGAGAGCGGAGGCTTCGTCTAACGTGTTGACTAATTCGCTGCTGCCATCTTCGTCTTCACCATTCTCGTCCTCGCCGACTCGCTTTTCGTCATGGTGGGAAGGAACAGCCCATGTTGCTGTAATAAGTCGATCTATTACGCCCAGTTCCTCCACACGAGCATCGTCTTTGGATTCCGGCGCATTGCCACTAGATTGCTGCTCATCGTCTGCCTCCATTTTTTCTGTAGTAAGATACGGGCAAGTCGTATGTAGAGATAGCGTATGTTGGAGACCGAGGAAATTGGCGACGGGATAGAAAGTTAGGGTTGGCTAACAGAAGTATCGGCAACGAATAAGTATATCCCGAAAGGCGTTGCTTTTATCAGAATCATACAACAAGCATACTATAAACCAGTAGTCACGGTGTATTCCCTGATTATAAGCGCCTTCCTATGTTTTGTCTATAGTGAAGAGAAAGACAACAGCTAGATGTGTGAAACGGAGAATGTAGGGTGATTAGGAGTGTGAAGAGATGTAAAGTGAAAGTATATGGCAGGCGTTACAACCCTATTAAGAAAGGCCGTTCCAGCTCGAAAGAAAGAAAATAGGAGAAATAGGAGCCTGGAGGCGCATGGATAAGCACCCTCCAGCCTAGCTCACCCTTACATGTGCATGTAAAGGTTCAGAAATGCTGGTAAAGATAGAGGCATGTAGGTATCAGAAGGCGAATGGAGACCATTGGCCGAATGACGCATACAATCCATGCTCGGTAGTTCGGGGTCCTTATCGATAACAAGCCCCGATAGGCTGCTGATCCTTGTCACTTAGCCCTACACTACCTAGGTAGTATCTCGAGTAGGTTTGATTACATACCTACATACATACGCATAGCATGGTGGAATGAGAGCACATCAATACCTTAAAACCAATCCCAACTGAGGACCAAAGATGTGTTAGTAAAGACTATAAGCATAGATTTACAAAACAAGCCTAGGCCATATTATAAAGGAGTCTAAAGTTAGCATGTCATTTGGAGATGATTATTTTATAACTAGCTTATAGCGATGGAGTGCTTTCTGCACACTAATTCAGACGAACAGGACATAGGTAGATCCCAGCGGTAAGCGCAATACTAAGTATATATACTACGCCATCACCAGCTTCGTCGTCAGGAGGACGCATCATCATCTAGCCTCTATTCCTACGCCACCCTAAGTCTTATACAGGTCAACTATATAAACATGAAAAAAAAAAGTGTTTAGCTATTAAGGCTTCTTACTAGCTATACTCCCATCATAGTTGGAATTCGTTATAGGCATGCGTACAGAGGGTTCCAGCCCCGGGAGAGGAGCAGGCGTGTTATTAGAGTGGCCACGCCACGGAGGGGTATTAGGGCGGTTGTTTGTTGGCCGTGCGCCATGTCTCATATATCTTGTCCCGTATCATCTCGTGACCTCGAGTTCTCGGGTGGAATGTTTTACCGTAGTATGTAGGGACATACCACATCGAGTTCAGCGCCGAGGCATCCTCATGGACGAGACGGAGGGTTGGGTCGTGGCGTTTAGCCATGGCCATGTAACACAGAGCGAGCATTCCCCAGTCACCAGATCTCCGCGCTGGCCCCAGGCATGAAGACGGATCGACTAGAGGAGAGGTCGGAGACAGGGTCTTGGCGTCAGAGAGTCGCTCAGAATCGGTGCCGTTCCCTGCGTTATCCGGTCCGCCCACGAGGAAGAACCACGTGTCAGGGCGTTGATAATCCGGCTCTGTAACATTCAGCTCGCAGAAGCGGTGTCCATCGAATGCGGCATCGTAGTCGACGAAAATAACCTTGTCCTGCGTGAAGCCGGCGTTTATGGCATTGACCGTCTTGCGAAGCTTGGCATTGACGGTGAGTACTAGAGCATTCATATCAGACCTCAATTTCTTGGTAAGCCTCGGACCATTCCACCAGACACCAAAGCTCATGTCATCGCACCCATCGGTGAGCTCATTGAAGAATCTCGCGTATCCCGTCATAGTGATGGTGAACCGCGGCTTCTTCTCCCAGCGGATTTTGTCGAGGATTTCCGTGATCAGGATCCGCAGGCTAATCTCGAATTCGTCGCTCTCCAGAAGGACGCGCGAGTGGGCAAGGGCAGCTTCACAGGTCCCCGAGTAAAAGTTGTAGAAGCGAAAGACGCATGCATTGATCACTTCGAAGAACCCGAGATCATTACCACCAATTGATAAAAGCGCAAAATCGGCAGGGAGGGAAGCGTTAAAGAGGTCGATCTGACTCTCATCGGCTCCAACCATGACATCGGTCGTCATGGCGCCCGTACATGATAGGAACTGGAAAACCGTCGGATCACGGTCGGCCGCTATTAGCTGAGAATAAGCATGTATGCCTCGTCGACAATCGTCCTCCTCGCCTTCCACGCCAGTCCCAATGCCTGCACTATACGAATCCCCAAACGCAACAAACCCAGTGGTAGGAATCGAGCCGTTGTAACGAAACTGCCGAAACACGGAAGAAGCAGGTTTTATTTTATTTTTGGTGCTGGAGTTCTCGAGAACATGCTGCGTCTCAGGGACTACGAGAACCTGCTGTTCGAGGGCTTGTAGTGCGACCAGATATGAAAAGACCAGAATGACGAGCGTAGCCTGTGCATACATGGTGAGACTGAGCTCGATTGATAAAACCCGCGTTCATCTATGACTTGGTTTGGTATTCATGGCCCTAATGAGGCTATAGAGAAGAAATAAGTAGAGCAATTTAGTGACTTGTCGACATCTCTACCAAAGACGAAGAGCGCAATATGCGCATTACCTAGTAGTGATAGTGATCACCAGCTGTGTAGTTGCGCAGGCAGCACTCATTAGAATAAGCTTGGACCAATCACTCAAGCACATGCCTAGGCGCGGACTATATTTGAGACTAATTCGTTGTGTGGCTGTGTGGCTTGACGTAGTATCCTATTATCACGGGAGGCTAAGAGAGCATAGCAATTGGGTTGTCTCTCTGTGGTTAGTAGGTACGGACGAAACGAAGGAAAGGAACACCCGCGAAGAATAATCGGTTCATTTCCTGTAGCCTCCTATGAAAAATGCCGACCAAAATTCCATGCTTACATTATAATCCCTATTCACCCACAGGGTCGGAATTATGCAAATAAGAACGCCCCTACATGTACTAGTAACACAGTGAGAAGCAGATGAGAGGTAGTCCTCTCTGACCTCACTGAAGTATGATTGAAACAAACCACCGTAACCCCTTACTAAAAGCGCAGACAACACAGTTGACCAGAACGAGAGGTATAAGATGATGCGCGAAAACCAGCCGTCTCACTGACGGAAGCTACGGTGGCATCGTGGGGAAATATCATTGCGAGTTCACCTTATCAGGTATTCGATAAACGCGGAGTAGGGAACCGAGGTCGATGTATTTAGTTCCGTACCATGACTTAATTATGAAGGCTGAAGTCCCTGTCCAGACTTTGGACTTGTGAAAGAACTATAGAGCAACCAGACTGCATCGGGTTGCTGGATATGACCCCGAGAAATGCAGCATATTTCAACATATTTTCGGCTCATTGGGGTTGGCTGTGAAGAATCAGCAAGGCCCGTATTCCCCAATCGGAGATGAGCATACGATTCACTGCTGGAAGTGATACCCCTGGCCTCCCTAAGGCGCATCTGGATCATTCATAACGGCAGGAGGCGGTCCTTGCTGTTGCTGTTCCTCTTGGACAGTATCTTCGTACATGGCGATTTGGAAAGCAAGCTGACGCGCCGCAGCCTCGATCATAAGCATATAGCGTGTTTTCTTATCAGCGCCTCGAACTTGGGCCATAGCTTGCTCGACTGTGTACCGGACGACGGGATCAGACGATGCTGGAATCGATGCGAAATTGAAGGGAGCCATGGCCTGAGGCGGGGCTGGAGGTAGTTGAAATCCCATAGCGTCGCCTGCCATGACCTGGCCGGCGTGTGTGGCAGGGTTTCGGGTTTCTAAGCAATCAGTTAGCTCTATGGTTCCAAGATGGAACTAGATTGGAGGCGTCTACCGTGGAAAGAGCATCTAGCTCCCGAGGCGTTGAACCAACAATTGGCACAGCTACCGCACATTTGGCCGTCCACGACGACACATGTAGTCCACGGTCCATGGCCCTTGTGGCAGTTCTTACACGGTATTGGAGCAGCTTCACCAGCAATGTGAGCAAACAGAGCTTCGACATTACTGCGTCGTTGCAGATTGAGGGCCTGTTCTGGACGCCGTTGCTGAGCAAGGCGCATGCCGGGTTCTCGCGCTAGACGCTTGGCGAGTGCACTCTCGACCACCACATTGTTGTAGCCCGACTCCCTAGCTAGATTCTCGGTGGTGTTCACGTCGACTGGAGGTCCATCCATAGGGGGGCCGTGGGGGCCGCCTAGATCTGGATGGTGTGGCTGGTCATTCGGGTTATTAACGCTGCTCGCGAGAATGCTGGCTGCAGTCAAGTCGAGCGGCTGGTGATGTTGCTGCTGCTGCTGCTGCTGCTGCTGTTGCTGGTGATGAACGGCAGCGGCAGCGGCAGCAGCAGCCGCAGAGGCCTCCGAGTCGAAGTCGGCATGGTGCTGTGGCTGCAGGTGTTGCTGATGTGGGTGTTGGTGGTGCTGGTGCTGATGCTGGTGCTGCTGCTGTTGGTGCTGGTGGTCCTCCTGGGGGTGGTCCTGTTCGTTCTCGGCGTCCACGTCGGCGTCTTCGTCGTCGTTGCCGTCTTCTTCTTCTACAATGGGACCCTCGAGATCGGGATCTTGGTTGGGGACCGTGTCGCCGCGACGCACCGGACGGCCTCGCGGGTTGGCGCTTGGTTTGGTGACCTTGGCCGGACGGCCGCGCGCAGGTGTGATGATGCCTTTCATAACTACCACCTAGACAGCAAGCTTTGGATTCGATGTCGCCTGTTGGCCTGCTGGCTGACAGTTGGTCGTCAGGTCGATGAGGGGATTTGGTAAATGGCGATAATCGCAGCTGGTTGCAGCTGCGGAATCTTACTCAACAACGAGAATACTTGGGGACTTGGGGAGCCATTGTCTGGTGATTTGTTGGTGCGCCACTAAGTTCTGACTAAGGTTACCTCAATGGCACGGTACGTACCCGAATTAGCTTAGCGTAGGAATGTCTTATCTCTGTCTTATCGATAAATTAGATATTGATTAATTAACTTCCGTAAGAAGACCCCTTTGATGAAACTTCCGGTTAAGGCAATACCACCCAGAGACCGGAATAAACGTCTTTAGAAGTCATGGGATTTTATCATATCACAACATTTACACAAGATATCATCTCCATCGAGAATTGATTGCACGGCTAGGTCTTTCCTATAATCATTGTTTTAAGGTCTTTAATACTGTTGGAGTGTGTCGTCTAAGCCGTTGGACTAGCTTCAACTGTCCGTTCAAAACTGAACGCCTAAATCAAGTCAAGTTCTATCTCCTTAGAACGCTGCAGCTCTATCCCGCGCAAAGATGTTCTTATCTAATCTAAGGATATAATCTAGAATAGACGTCTAGGTCAAAGTCGTTTACGCTGACGACGACCGAGGTGGAACTTTTGTTATCCCTGACTCTACCGCCATCATTTAGTGTAGTCAACGAACGGAGCACGACGTTGTGCCCTCGTCGTGAGCCAATGACTGAGTCGCTTCTTATCATTTACAAGCCAACATACTCACATGCTCAGCTACCTAAGATATCGTTAGCCTATAGGATAGGTGTACTTTTACAAGCCTGCCGGATCTCCAGTGAGATATAGTAATGACTGATATATCGTGATCTGAATATGTCCAGTAAACTCATCCTACAGATTTTCATATATTATCACCTTGTACGGCTATCACGGCATTGAAGAGCGGAATTTTGCACCGCCGGCATCCAAGTTAACGGCATAAAAGCTTCAGAAATTGACGGTTCTACCACCGTTATCATTGCATTGCAAATGAAAGAATTCATCTTTTCTATAAAAAAAAATGACCGAGTCGAGAAGAGAACCCATAAGAATGCCCTATATTGTTATCCACTTTCGCTAGGCACCGAGAGATGGTCCGGAGAGCTCATGTTCGCGTTCTCGGGCCTGGCCATCGCGCAGCGCGTCTCGTTCATCGACCAGAACGGGGTCGGCGTGATGTTTCCCACAATCACACGAGATCTTCATGCCGAGGATACCATTCCGCAGGCCGGGGCGGCGTCCCTCGTCGCCAACACGACGTCCCAGATGCTATACAGTCAACTATCCGACATCTTCGGTCGTAGGGTCGTGTTCCTAGCCGCCTTGTCATGCCTCAGGATTGCCACGTTCCTTTCCGGTTTGGCATGGAACACCGTAGTTGGTCTACGGCGAATAGTTCCTGAAGAAGTCTTCTCTTTTTCTTCTCCTTCTATCACCCTCGGGATGATAATTGTTGACCACATACGTTGTGGTGTTCCGCGGCCTCGTAGGTATAGGTAGCGGTAGTATCGCTAATCTGTCTACGATCATTGTTTCGAACATCGTGACATTAGAGAAGAAGGGGTATTTTCAGGGTATCCTCAGGTTCTATATTAAACTAAGGAGCGTTATCGGTCCCTTCCTACCGGTTGCTTACATCACTTGTGGCAATTGGCGTGCCTTTTTATGGTC
Source organism: Xylaria sp. FL1777 (assembly GCA_022578965.1). Lineage (NCBI taxonomy): Eukaryota > Fungi > Ascomycota > Sordariomycetes > Xylariales > Xylariaceae > Xylaria > Xylaria sp. FL1777. Next base: position 246,013 of record MU400558.1, on the reverse strand, counting down.
GACAGCCCCCTTGGCTGCTACGGTGGGAATGATATTGCCCATGACACCAATTAAGAGGTATCATCCCCTTTTTCAAAAGCCGCGATATTAGTGTTTAGTGCAAATATTCTATAACCTCGACGTTTAAAGTATTATGTAATTTTCTCTCATGTTTTGTCAGTACGACAACCCGATCGCTACACGGGAGACAGGTTTTGCAGTAATTCGAAGTCCGGCATCCATACCAAAGAGCCTTCCGGCTGATCGATCCAATTAGCGAGTTCAGCAACGACTTTCCAGGCATCTCCATCTTCACCATCGGCTAAGTTGTCGAACTGTTCAGTTGTGAAATCGGTGTTGCTATTCGTTACGTTCCTCATCTGAACTGCTGCTGTCTCGGCCAGGTTGTTAACACCATTTTCTAACTTCTCCATGGTCGCATTGACGAGAACTTCGAAAGCGTCACGATATTTCTTCACCCATGGCGCTCTCTCACCCATAACAAAAAGCACCAACGAGCAAGCCCGAATATCGTTTGACAGGCTGTAAGACCAAATGGCATGTTGTTGTGTCCAAAGGCCGTAAAGTAATGTAATTCCGGCGACGAACACATGCTGGACAGCAATAAATGAGTGCCCGTATTCCAGCGATTGATGTAATTTCTTATGTGCTTGACAAACGCCCCCAGCTGCTCGAAGGCAGATTAGGTAATAAGGGTCAGATGGTGGTAATAATGGTAGAAATGGCTGTATTAGCAAACGGACAGCGCGATGATAATGCAACATTGGGTAGTTCAAATCAATATCGCCAAAGCGTTCTATAAGGGATGTTTTCCAAGACTCCAGGTCCTGATAAAGCTGGTTCATCTTGGACGTGAGCGCAGATAGGGGCTTATCTGCTCGGTAGATTGAGAATTGAATGCGCGACTCAATTCTTCGCATTTTAAACAGCCAGAGCGCCATTGAGAGAGAGCGTTTCCTAGTTGGACTCGCTGTCTGTGCGGCTGCTATCTCGTTCCAGGTCTCATCTTCAGGGTCCAGGGGCAAATCCACATCAATTTGTCTATCCGGTATACTCAGTGGTCGTCCTAGGCAGATCGCAATAGTTCGTTCCAATGAATAGACGCTCCAGAATAGTCGCCGACGCATCTGAATTGTATAGCGGTCTAAATTAATCTCATGTCGTTTCGTGTGTAATCCCAAATCGATACAGGTCCGCATAGCAAGGCCAATCATATACCATATTCCATAGCTGGAACTTCGGACGTGGTATAAAACTAGAAGCAGCATAGCTTCTACGTTCTGGGTTGTTTTCGATTCTCGAGCAGTGAATAAGTGCTGTAACGCAGTCATGTAGTAGTCCTTGCTTCACATGTTAGTCTGTTGTGGCATGTCCGTACTCATGAAGGCTTCATTCCTACCTCTGGGGGCGTTGGTGTATTTCTTTCTGTGAGTTGTATCAACATTGCACCAATAGCATAAACCATGTACAATTTGAATAGACCAAAGCGTTCAGGTTTAGTAAGCTGCTGCACTGGAGTTGTGTGCAACGTCATACGCTTCGCGTGTAAGTCCCAGATCTCTCTTTCATCAAGGAAGGGATATCGAGTCCTATTTATAATACGCTGTTAGGAGCATGATCCCATTGAAGTAGAGTAAAAGTCAGATCGTGAGCAAATAAAGGGGCTGTAGGCTCTTGTTCCCCAAGATAGCATAGGAGACGTTGGAGCATAGTAGGTGGTTTTCCTGATTGATGAGGAATCGGCAGATACATACTGTGGTTGATTCAAGTACGCATTTAAAAGGGCAGTGCCATGTTCATCGGCGGGCGGCTCGGCACTTCGAGCAACCATTTCTTGTCTGTTAATAGCACGAGCTCCTCTAGAAATTCCCGAGCCGTCAGTAGTGCCGGGTCGAGACCCGTCAGGATCGAGAGGCAACGCCTTGTTCCATACAGTGGCTTGAACCATCTCACCTAGGGTTAACGCCAAATTAAGGCCTGAAGAGGCCCCGACGTAGGCAGGCGCCTCGATGTTCCCGAGGGCAAGCAGCTCGACAGCCTCAGCGAGAACATTGTTCCTAGATTGAGTCCGTACGCCGCTGCTGGGCGGCTGGGGTACGTCTGGGATCTGTTGGTGAACCTGTTCAGAAAGACGAGCCTCTAAAAGAGCAATTCGCTGCTCAAGCGCCCGAGTGTATGCCGCCGGAGGCTCGTCTTCAGATACGGCTGATTTATCACACTCGGTCCCTGCCTTGCTACAGTTGGAGCACGTTGGCCATTGATCATCACACTACGAGTTGGCGCCACATCAGTACAAGGGGGGGGATTTGGGGGGATTTTGTAGGCATGGGAGGCACCGACTTTCTGTTTCCTATGCTTGCATCTCGTGCAAGCAGTGCGACCTCTTTTCCGCGGATTATAGGTCCCCTTGAGATCGGCGGTAGCAGAAGCAACAGATGCCAAGCCTGAAGAGGGTGCGGACATGGTACAGGTATATGACGATGGAGGAGCCAATAGGACAACAAAAGGAGCTACTACAGATCAGTGCGACGGACATCCGACTTATATAAAGCCTTGTACTGTGCAAGTGTTCTACATACGCAGTATACCCCATGGACAAAAAAGGATCCCGCCGAAAATCGGGAGCTCCGTAAACAGTCGGCTACAGTTATCGGAGGGTCCGTGTTCGCTCGACAACGCTCAGACCACTTCTACCTCTAGCCGCTTAGGGTAGGTACTAGCGCGCTCTACGAGACTGGCAGCCAGCAAGACTGAGTTTATGGCTTCGATTAAAAAAAAGATTTTTAGACTCGGAGGTTCAAATATTATTTTGACTTGTGCAAGTTTCTCCTTAGCTGTTTAGAAGATGATTTTAGATATCGTGGGTTAGTATCATGCTCACAAGTAATGATAACGTAGCGTTACATTCGCCACAGCGAGAGACACAAAACTGCTAATAAATAAGCCAATTGGTTGTGTACATTGAGTAATTGTCCTCCTTACATACATAATACAATTGTAGCGAGCGCTACGTATCACACCGACACCCTAACGAGTATATTTAAATGATAATGATAATGATAATGATACATCTCCATCGTCACTTCCTCCATTCATCAACCTCAGAATGATTCAAACCATCTAGGCACGCCCGAGAATGTTGGCCTCGTAAACGCTAGTCATCTTGCCAGTATTGTCGTTTTGGATCTGCGGGCAGCGACGTCAGTAAAGCCTCAAAACGACGGCTCAGGCGTCATAACGGGATAGATGCTATATGAAAAGAAGTATCACGAACCTCGTAGCGCGGTTCATGGATAGAGGCCTGCACGTTGCGGTCGGCCTGGACGCCGGGCTCGGTGATGACGTCGGTGACGACGCCGGTGCTCTCTGATGTATTGGAGTCCGGTCCTAAAATAACGCTGTCAGCGGGAGGAGTCGCGATATCTTGTCGCGAAGATTCGTAGACAGTAGACGAAATTCTAGGCTCAATCATTTGGGTGCCGCTCACCTCCCACGGGCTTGTATCGGACGTTTTGGCCTTTGGAATACTTTGGAGCCATGATGACGAATATCTTAGAGTAGGCTGGGTTTATACGATTCGACGGTCAGATATGTATGGGTCGATCTGGTTTTACGAATGATGAATTATTTCAGATGTTGGGAGTTTTGAACAAGAATGGTCAATATATATATCATTTCCTTCACTCATACCAGATGCAACCAGCAAGCAGCCCCCTCCCGAAGACTGATATCATAGAGTATCGCGTTAACGTCACTAACAGTGCCAACCACAGATAGGACCTGGAGGGGTCGAAGTCCAGCAAGGTCAATCTGACATGCTGAACATTCTAATCTGAAGCTCTAATTGGAGAGAGGACGCAATTCATGATGAAAAGACGACCCGCCTCAGATAGACATAGGCACAACGCCAACTTAAAAACACCTTTTACAACGGTTTTGTGGGCCGGTAGTGAACGGTCTCGATGTTGTTGCCCAGCGGATCGAGGACAAAGGCAGCGTAATACGCTTCGGAAAACTCGGTTCGCAGGCCGGGCTTCCCATTGCAGACGCCGCCGGCCTTTCTATGACGGAGAAGATTTCGTCAGTACGACGTCACGTGTCCTCACCCATCGAGCAACCCCCTAACTTATTTCCACGAAAAATAGAATAAATAAATGATGAATCGTATCTTGCGCATCGATCTATGAGAGGTATATGATTGATGATGCTGGGATAGCCATAGATCCATCGACCCATATCCAGCAAGGTGAAAAAAAAAAAACTAAAAAAAAAAAAAATTTAAAAATTTTTTTTTTCATACTTACATAGCCGCAGCGTACCACTTATCCACCACATCCCGCGATTCCGCATCGAAAGCGACGTGGGTGCGCCCGGGCCGCTTATCCACGTCTCCGCCGGCGGGGAAGGCGGGCTGCTCGCCGTTGCCGACGTGCAGCCAGAAGTCGGGGAACCTGCCGGCCGGCTTGAGCCCCAGCATGAAGTTGGCCTGGTCGAAGTAGGTGACGTAGTTGAGCGGCGCCAGGGCCTCGAGGTAGAACGCCCGCATGCGCGCGAAGTGCGCGGCGCCTGTGGCGAGGGACACGTGGGAGATGGGCATTGGTTGGTATCAGAAAGACAGACACACACACAGAGAGAGAGGGAGAGAGAATGAAGCTAATAGTGATAAGCCTTTCTAAAATTTGAGGTGAAGGAACAACTGGTTGAGGACGAAACGCCTATGGTGAAAGATAATGAGGTAGGAGATTTGGTCTAGTCTTATAAGTTAAGGCAAATGGGCTGATATTAATATTTTGTGAAGCGGAATGGAGGTGATTGACGTGGGCAGCATCTATCAGGGGTGCATACGAGGAATTCCATTGAGCGGCTTCCCCCATTATTACCGTGTTATTCTATGCCTGCGATAGTGAGAAATCAAGAGCTATTTGGTCGAAGAGGAGGAAGCTCTCATCATTTGTGGCATAGCTGGTTGACATGAATCCACAAGGGTTACTCATATTTTCCGCATTTGCGATATTCTATGAGTGAATCTCATGGAGTTCCGAGTTCCATCTTACATAAGACATAGTAAAGGTGCTGATGACTCACGCTAATCTCCTATAGAGATTGCAGCTCTGTTGGAGTAGTGATAGTGGTTTTCATGACTATTGGTCTTCGCAATGGACTTATAGATATTTAAGTTATTATGGCTTGCTCTTGTATTGAAGCTCAATTAGCCTCGCTGCACATATTCACACAAAACGCGGGCTAGTCTTCTGTAGAGGGACTGCTGTTACAGTCATCAGGTTGAAAACACAATGAGAGCGTATATACAGTGGCTTCGACTTGGAAGGCAACCGCTATATACAGCTGGGTTGTATATACGCGTTAGAGTTACATGTCCCAGCAGACTAGGCTTTCCCAGTTATCCTCATTGCTGCAAGAGGTTGCGTACCTCTACGTTTCGAAAGCGCCAACAAAACAAAAACGAGCTATGCGTTGGCAACAACGCTCGTAGATCTTTCTAGAACAAAATAGATCGGAAAGATGCATGCAAGCGCTTGACCCTGTCATTTCGGCTGCGTCCCACAAACCACCCTCTGTGATATAAAGCCCGTTTCGTTTGACCATTGCGCCGCTCATCAAGGAGAAAACTAACGTATTCCGATTAAAAAAGGTATATAGACGAATCGAAGGTGATTCTATTATGTGCTATGACCGGCTGTAGCCCAAATGTAGTAGACTAATGCCATATAGCACATATAAATTCACACTAAACAGTGCCCCGTAGGCGTTGCTTTCGAGCTAGCCAATCTCCCAACATATTGTCCAGTTGCTGCCAAGGTTTTAGTCAAATCAAACACAAAGAGGAGAATTTAAGATGCGAGACTTACGGTTGTTATCTCAGCTAATTTAGCATTTTGCTCGCGGAATAATGAGTTTGCGATGGGATGATTGGGACCAACAGGTGGTGCATCGGTCTTATCATCGTATACCACCACTAACAAGTCGCGAATCTCAGACCCCGAATCAAAAAAGGCGCGAAGGTTAGCATCATTCCATGTTGAAGTGGTCGTTGTTGACACTGAGGGTGTCATAGATTCCTGTTTTTTGTGCGTGCTGCTGTTTACGTCTGCAAGCTCTGGTGACGGTGAGGATACAGGCGAAGAGCGGTCTTCCTGGCTTGAAGTATCGCCCATGAGAGCCGGAGGGTTCGAAGATGTAATAGGGGACACTTGAATAGGAGAGTCTGACAAGTCTTCTGCGAGTGGCGAAACCCCTGTTGCTTCGTTCTGCTGCGGTATGCTGCTAGAGCTATCCGGAAAAGAACCAGGGAGACCAGGCCGCAGAGATTTTTCGTCGGAAGGCTCTCGTTTGGGTTCAGCGGGAGGGGCTCTGGTTGGCTCTGGCACTAGCTCTTCTTCTGAGGAAGAATCGAAATCATCAAGTTCAACTCGTGACTTCGCTTTCGTGACTTTGGGGGGGTTCGGCTCTGCATCTGCTGGCAATATCTTGGGTCCTCCAACGTTATTGTTCTCATCCTTTCGTCCTTGTAGCCCTTGGTTCTCGGGTTGCTCAGACTCTACCATTCTCACAGTCGCGGGAGGGACGCTGGCCACGTTGTTGGTCTTGACTTCTGCAGCCAGCGGAGGACCACGGTCTGGATCTGCTGCCACCTTGGAAATGATACCTGGTTTACGTGTGGGCGATTGTTCAATGCGGGGTTGCTGCTTCTGGAGCTTGCTTGGATTTCGTTGCGGGCTTTTGTGTGGCGAAGATTCCATTTCCTCCGGCTCTTCGACCATGTCCGTATCCCCAAATCCGGTTCCGGTATCCATAGACCGCTTGCCAAACGATTCGTCGTCGTCATCAAGGGACTTCTTCTTATCCTTCCGCGAGAAAAAGCTTCGAATAGCGCTCGGTTTCTTATTGTCTTTCTTTTCCTTATCTTTCTTCTTCTTGTCATCCTTGTTTTTATCAGGAGCCAGGTCTTTTTCGAGACTAGGTCGTTGGCGCAATTCCTTGGAATCATTCGAGACCCGAGGTTCATTATCATCTCGCAATAATCCGGGAGTGAGGGTGATCTTCTTGGTCTCAATGGTCTCGTCTCTAAAAAAGGAATCTGTATTTCTGACAGTCCCGTTTCTCGTAGTCCTCTCCGTCTTGCCGTCGAAAAACTCGTCACTACTTCTAGGCGCCAGTTCTTTTGCCGACGGCTCGCCCTTGTCCTCGTCCTCAGATCTAGCGGGGTCTGCCTTCGCCTGTTTTTGATTCCGAGGTTTCAATGGCTCGACTTTAGCAGATTCATCTTCTTCTACTACATCGGTCGTGACTTGCTGAGAGGTAGCTTGTTGTTGCTGATCTTCTTGCTGTGAGGCCTGCTGTGGATCTTGACCGTCATCTTCTTCACCTTCCTCATCAGAATAATCTATGTCGGGATAATTGACGACAGTGGGGGGTGCGAAGGAAACGTTTTTTGCCTTGCGCCTCTTCATGGCTGTCATGATTGGATTTCTAGTCTTGTCAGACTGATCACCAAGCATTGTTGCAGATAACTACCCAAGAGGTTAGAATGTCTTGTTGGTCGGTACGGTACTATGTATACTTACGTCGATATTCCTATGTTTATTGAGTCGTGCCAACCTTTCAGTAGGCGTCTCAATATGCTCAGCTGGTAAATATCCTAGACGAAATCATGAACTCGTGTACTTTGTAAAGTGAGAGAAGATCGTACCGATGCTACTATCTTTCACAACTCGAACTAACCACCAGTAACTATTACTGTCGTCAAGTAGAACCATAGTATCGCCTTTCGTAGCATTGGCTTGACCTTCAACCGTAGCGACAAAGGTGTGTAAGGCGTAAACGAACTCGAAATCGATATCCTCTGCATCTTGTAAGCACTCGCCACCCCAGCCAGAATCAATAAATCTGCAATCATCAGTGAAAGAAAAGTCATCTTCTTCGTCTTCATTGTCGTCATCGGAGGACACGTAAGGTATCAGAAACTCATAAGGGGAAATAATCTCATCCTCGATGGGTCCATCTTCGGCGCTAGTTAGTGGGCTTAGCGAGAAGTCTTCGACCTTGAGGTCAATTCCGGAATCTCGGTCCTGGGTTAAGTAATCCTGTTCATGAAGACGGTCTGGGTTTTCTGCGCTGTTCTCTTCATAGTCGTAATCTCGTATTTCCGGCGCGGAATCGGACAAGATATCGTGGTTAGGGACAGCGTTGCGGTCGTCGTGCTCGTTCGCTCCGGTATACCCACCAAGAAGAAGATGATCAGGGTTAAGGGTGTTAACAGAAGCCTTGCTTGACTGTTGGTATGAAAGCTGGAGGGGAAGGTGTTCAGGGAGCTCGAGATATGGTGATGAGGATCTCGGCTCAGTGACAACCTGAGAACAAGAGAAATCATGAACCGAAAGAGAATTGCGCAAAGAATCAATGCGCGCAGGCCATGCAGGCGGAAGGGTGCACCCACCATCCTCAATTGAAGGTGAACTCGAAATCTTGTCCATCATATCATCGTCTAGGTCGTCGTCGTCTGTGTTAACATCGATATCGCCATCGTCGTCCGCGTGTCCCACGACACCTCCATTCTGCGCAATGGCCAGCGCATCTTGTTTCTGCATCTTGTTGCCATTCAAGGAATTGACGATGCCGGAAGCAAGTTCCTCGGCGTATAATTGCAGATCGCGATCGTTGTCACCATCACCATTGGCCCACGAGACCCTCGGACTTCGCGCCTCTTCCTCCGCTCGTTCTTCTTCTACCTCACGTATTGTCCCAGCCTGGTGCGGCGCGAGCGAGCCGTTCGTATTTGTATTTAACGTGGGTTTCGAGGTAGGATGTTTGTGGTCTTGGGCAGAAGGAGCGTTGTGATCTTGAAGATCAATGGAATCTGTTGCAGGAGGTAGTAGTGTTAGCAAGCACGAGACAAGGCGAAGCGAGCCGCACCTAGCGGATAGGTAGGTATGTAGGTAAGTAAGTAAGTAGGCAAGTAAGTAAATAGGTAGGTAGGTGAGTAGGAGCAGAGGCGTTGTTGGTTCCAGGCTCAACTAATTTAATCCCCCCTTCTTGAAACGGCGACGGGTAGATCAACTATCTAATCGGGCTTCTGGGCACGTACCGGCACGAATAATCTGGGGTCTCGTCATCTTGGCCAGCAAGTGGTCGAGGGAACCAGTGGCATGGACCTAGACTAGAGGGGACAGCCTCAAGGAAAGAAGGGTTAAATGAATGAATGGATGAATGAATGGATCGACTCATGAATTGAGAGCGCAAGTGAAATTTCTGACCCTTCGGCTTGCACGATAATGGAAAATGTCAACTACAGGGCCCCTGCTGCTGGGGGAGTTGGACGTCGGGCTGGTGCTTGCAAGGGGTTGGGGGAGGCGGCGGAATGGGACTGCGATCCGGGTCTTTGGAGGGCCGCGTCGCACTGGTTTTCGTCTCTTTCTTCGCCTTGACTAAGTCCCAGTACGGTAGTGATCTGTAAGGTAGTGTACATGTATGGCAGTAGGTAGTTATGGTAGGAGGTATACTGTAGGTTACTTGGTAGTGTACCTACGCATAAGTACGTCGGTACCTGTCCTGAGCAGGAAAATATTAATAACTTCCTGGACAAGGATTCGAGGATCCCCGTGCAATTTAGTCTAGTGCTAGACAGGCTAGTGCACCTACCTAGATAGGTACTTACAGTTACTCAGTACCCTACGCGTACACTACCTACTTAAGTAAGTAGTGTCGAGGGTAGTATCAAAGGTGGTCTCAAAAGGCACGGCCCCAGTATTGAGATTGGTTTGGTGCAGATCTCGGCAGGTCTTGGATGACTTAGCCAGCTGTGTTAGACTCTCAAGGCGCGCTGCAAGGACATGGGGACTTGTAGCCAGGCGCCGTTGAGGAACAAAGGGAGAAACAAACCGTTGCCTCACAGTGCACAGATCTAATAACAGGTGGCAGTCAATCAATAACGCATTCCTGGGGGTCTGGCGTTTTGAGGTGGGGGAGAAGAGCCATTGGCTCTACCCGCTGTAGGTGAATAAAAATGTAAAATGCAGAATGCCCCATCACCAGCCGAGGACTGAGACAGAGACCAAGACCAAGACTAAGAGCAGGGGGCCACGAACCAACGAATGTAAAATTCAAATGGGAATGAATGGGTGGGGTCCGGGCTGGCTTGAAACGACCCGGGGCGAGATTAATTGTCCTGGTACTTGCTACTGAGCAGAGTAGGATGCGCTGATAGGCCTGACCAGACAGATTAGAGAATGCCCTGATTAGTGACTTACAAAGCCTAAACTACACTAAACATACACTATACTACTGTAGGTAAGAGCCTAGATAGGTACCTGGGGAGGTACATGCGGTAGGTACTATGCGCTACACAACAACGCCCGGTGGCTCACAAAGCCGCTGCCACATTTCATAAAGCTTGGGGAATGCCATTGGGAACTAGCCGAATTACTCGGTCCTATTGGCCGACGGTAGCTGTAGCACATGTGGCTGATGCACGTCTTAAGTGATGCCACACCCGCACTTTTAAGGGGATGAACCCTGTAACGTCTCTATCCCTCAGCGACCACGTCAGGACGTTAGGAATTCGATATTCTACGAAGAAGAGAAAAAGAAAAAGAGGAAGGGAAAAGAAAAAAGAAAGAAAGAAAGAAAGGGAGAGAGGAACATTGGACAACAGGTCTTCATGCACTCAGAAAGTGGGCAGAGCGACATTACGCATATGTGCGGAATCGGGCAACCGAATGGCAGGACTCGAGAACTCTTATTACCTAGTTTAAGCACCGCAGGAAATCAGCAGTCACGCGGACACCGATCACACACAGAACATGCAACCCGAAAGCCTACTCGCGGGATGTTTGAGCTTGCGCCGGGACGAACAGAATATTTGAGGCGTATGTCAATATCTTCCTATATTCGCGGGCACCGGCATCCGATATTCGGGTTTCCAAGTACCCCTCCTGGCATAAAGAGGATATCCGTCACAATTGATCAACTTCGTGCTTTATGCGATGTAGTTATGATACGATTTCTTGGCCTCGCGACGGACCCGACGGCCTAGTTTCCTCACACCACGCCAGAGTGCTTCCGAAGACGATACTTCCGCCCTTGCCATCTTGCTGGCGGCGACCATGTGCTCGGCCATCCACGAAGCCCACTCCCAAGGTGCAGCCGTGCCACCAGGTAATGAGTTGAAGTACTCCCAGTTGGCAACACCGCCGAAATTTCCGTTCTCCGTGATAAGCTCCTGTAGCACGGGAGCCTGTGAGTTGAGCGCGACGAAACCGCTGCCATTGTCTGGGCTACTCAGCACTGCAACATTTTACGGTTAGTAACTGCCACCTTAATCATCAAGGTTTATATTTCGAGAGCGTGTATAGCTCTTAGGGCATGTTTCTTGCCTGAACAAGAGGGTTTTTAACGGGAGAAAACTTACGGCCCATCACGACCCGATTAGCAGCGAAGCCATCGTCAATAATGCTCTCATAATCGCTCGCACTTCCAGCATAGCCCCAGCCGAAATAAAATTCTGCGTGTTAAAGGTCAATGCCTGTTCACGAAATCGAAATGACGGTGGGGTAATGCCATATCTAAGAGTGAACACCACTTTCTACAATGGCGCAGGAAATGGTTATTGAGAGAATGACTCACGGGCATTGTAAAACGCAACGGAGCTGCCGCGCTGTGCTTCAAGGTCGAAATAGTTGAAGCCGCTGAGATTGCCACCACCCTCTGTAAGGGCGGATGCGACAGGTGCGAGCGTGATGACTACACGAATTCGGGCGTTAGCAATTACTGCTTACAGCAAAGACTGAACCGGTTCTGGGGTCTTCAGTATCATAACAGGAACATATAGGAGCAAATGTTTTGTTAAAGGGGGTTGGAAATAAGGGAAGGCCGGAATGCGCACTGAAGTCGGAGCCGAAATCGGCCTTTAGGCGGTCGATTAGGCGGATGACGCCGTTTAAGGAGAAGTACTCCTCAACATCGAGATCTAAGCCTTGGATATTATGGGCACCGATGAGGTCGTGTAGCGGACCGTAGTATTTCTCGAACGAAGCGTCATCGCCATCGAGGCGCTCATAAGAGCCTTGCGCGGCCCCACCAACCATAACCATGACCTTAACTCCGGCAGCCTGGAGTTGCGCAGCTTCGCTCCATAGCGTGTCATAAATTTCGCTATCGGGGGGGTCATTATTCAGATGGAGGCCACCGACATCGTCGGTAATGTGTAACGCGGCAATGAGAAGGTGCGTTACTGAGATTGTGTCCTCGGCTTGGATCAAAGGTAGCAAGGAGACATGAGTAGTATCCGTTCCCAATCCAGTTTGATAGTATATAACCACGCGGTGGTCGTCCGGAGGGGCTGCGCAAGCAAACGGTGCCAGGAGAGCAAAGGATGTGGCTAACCAGCCTGCAGGTTTGAAGGCCACCATCTTGAGGAATTGGGCTTTCGTAACTTGAATCTACGTGCAGGTATCTCGAGACAACAGGCACCACACCGAGCAGATGGATAGGGCTGGCATGTCAGATATTTCTCGACCACACAGGGTCTCCGCGATATCTTATATCGGAAAAGGAATTCAGTCGGACGCTTGTGGAGGCTGGGCCGGCGCCAGATCTGACGCGATTATCGAGCCATGTTTATTAGGACATTGCTTGATGTTTTCCGCCCATGGCTCCATCTCCAGCATGTCCGGTCGATGAACATCCCCTAAATTAGTCAGGTCTGTAACGTGACCATGTACGAAGGAAGGGGGATGACAATGCAGGCCCCGTATCCACCGTCAAATGGTGTAGATTCATCGTGTAACTCTCACAGCCTACTCGACAGGGTTGTGCAGCATTGAATTCCTAAAGCGAACACGCTCCGCTTATTAGCCTCGACTCATCAGTGGGATTCACCATACACTCGGCTGGTTATATCAGAACCATCCAAAGGAGGAAGCTTTCACCTTCCTCTTTACAACGAATGCATTGTCATCATGATTAATCCTCGAGCTCGTGTTTACCGTTGAAGGCCGAATATACGCAGTATACGGCAGTCGACGTTACAGCACAGCTACATGACAGCTTAAAGCCGGCCCCCGCGCTCTCAGAGAGGCAGGTCGAGCAGAACGCGGCCGCAGCGTATCGCTCTCACAGGTGAGTAACTTCTACCATCTGGTAGGTACTACAAGACAACCCCAGGATAGACCTAGGAGACTCTCGAGATGTGTGTAGGCGGCAGGTCGCGAGGGTGCCGGCGTCAAGTAATTCGGCCCTACCGTGAGTAAGGACTTACCACAAAGAGGAGCGCCATGGTCGATCTTATCATGTTTGACGTCAAGGTAACTAACCCAGTTCCTTACTCAGCTCCTTAATGTGCGGGGATTTAAGAATCTTAGGTAAGAATATATGTAGATAAAGGGCATATTGAAGCGGCTAGGTGCATGTTGGGGCTGTCACTATTGTTCGTGCGGCTCAGTAAACATATAACCTCCTCGGATTAAAACAGACGCAAGTTCGCTCCCGAGGAATGTAGAAGAATTAATTACTTGCGATAGAGAGTTGGTAGATTATCGTATCAGACTCTTAGGATTTCTCCAATGATTGTGCCCAACTTAATCATGTATGGAGGTACTTACTCTTGTTCCCTTTTCCGCTCACTAGGTAAGCACTTGCAGCATCCTATTCCCCTGATTAACTGATTGTGGCGCCCGCACCTGGACATTGAAGTGCGGGAATAGTACCCCACCTAGGTAGGTACTTACCTACCTACACACCTTACGACCGACTTCCAGTTCTATTATTACAACTGCTAATACCAAACATAGTATACCGGTAGTGTAACCTAGGTAATCCCTTAAGCCGGCTATGCGTATCCTTTGCTGCGCAAGGATGGAAGCACAATAAATACATAGAGACATAGAGAGCGGCATATACCTCCTCCACCTCAGCCCTGGCCAGAGATGGTCAGATTCCGCGTTAGCATGAAACACTAGCCAACCTCGAACCGACTCTTATTTTATCGACTTTTTCTCCGATTACCAGTCTCCCTTCAAATGGTGCCTTCAGCGCTTTCAACGCTGATGATTTCTGCTCCATTGTGTGTACTCGACCATCGTCTTGACATAATTATAAAGCTCGTGACATGGAAAAACCCCCTTTTTGTGTATCTGATGGTAGCATTGTAGTACCTCATGCTCTTTCTACCTCTTACGGAGGAGCTTAGCTCAAGTTCTAGGCTATGAAATCCATGACCACAGCTCAATAGAAAGGGCATGAAGCCTACTTTACTATCCATCACATAGCTCTTGGCAACATTAAAACTCTGTGGGTGTCTATTACTCGCGTTAGAGTAGCTATATCGAGGTATGTAGGACAACGCCTATGCATCCCGGGCAAGAGACATCGAAATCCGGGGTCGGTATTTGCTCAATTATGATATTTTGGGAACTAAGTGTTTTGTCGGTTTCAACTACTGCATCAATTAACAAGGTCAACATAATATTCGCCGTGAATTGCGGCCACCCCGAACTAAACAAATTCACCGTCAACCATAGACACATTGTCAAAAGGTACAACAGTATGATTGATGCACCACTAGGGCCTATTCTACATGGATAGAGGCCTTTTTCAATGATTATTCATTAGGTAATTGTTGACCCTCCAGACATCCAGGCATCTAGTTCCCCTGATCATCACCGTGTTATAAAAATCACTACCCCAACCCACCGGAGACTTTATCATTCTCATGCATTATACCATGCTAAAGGATCCGTGTGATTTTCACAACACTGGACAATGAATGTGCCACAAACCCACCTCCTTCTCTTAAACGACCCTTTCCAACCCATTACAATATATAATAACCTTTAGGTGCTCGCTGGGAAGACTGCAGGGATATTCCATAGCTACAAATATGTATACAGCAGCTTGCAACTAACCCGGTTGGCTTCTTTGGCTACTTACCAGCAAACGCATATGGACTCTCAGCCAGGGAGTTGACATGCAACGTCAGCAACCTAACCAAGCTACATAATAAAAGCTCAAACTAGACACCAACTAGATGGACTGTTACGGAGTAACCACTAGTTACAAGGAACTGTAATAAAAGAGGTCATGCAATATTACGAGGTAACATACTTAGCGATTAGGGTAACAGCTCTATTGTAGCCTACAGAACTAATTATGGATAGAAGGAAAGGGATACTTATATACATGTCATATGTCTTCATATGCCTCGTAACAACATAATCTATCTTTTATCAGCTTTCATTCGCGTTGGAAGACCGTGTTGCCATATTTTGGGTAACCATACGGCTTGTCCCCTAAGTACTACAACAGCCACATCTGTGGCGTCGAGGCACATAAGTATCATAACTACGAGGGTGACACATTGGATTGGAGTGGATGGCAATAGCATGCGATCTAGACCGCTTTCAATATCGTGTAGAATAAATAAAGAGTGCTTATCAAGACGAGTTGGTGTATCGGGTGTATCGTGGGCAGAGAACCAATGCGTTCAACGATGACGTCGGTGACGGTGGTTTTAGACCCCACCGACGTCATTGCTCCTCGGAGCACCCACTTTTTGTATCGTCGAGCTACCGTGAAGCTATTACCAGCACTTGGTCAAGTCAGTTCAGCTGTGCAAGTTGCTTGGTTATCATGGTATGTAAATTGACGGAATGGTACCACTATTGCGGCAACTTATGACTAGAGCTGAGATCTACAAACCCGCGTCCCACCTGTAAGGTAAACAACAAATAATCATGGAGCCAATGGTTTAACAGGATAGGAGAGAGTATTGCGTCAACTAGCTTTATCCTAAGCAGTATTCTGGGAGATTCCTTTGCCTTAGGAGAGGAATGAAAAAAATACCTGTTTCATCATCACATTCCCTCGTCTCTCCGAGACAGGTAGTTTAGCCCACTAGTCCTGCCGTGTACCCGGATGCCTTGCTCGGGTAAAGGCAGCCGATCTTTCAACAAAGGAAAGACGTCAGAGAAGCCCAAGCTTCTCTCGGTGTCATAGGAGAAAGTCTTCACGCCTGTACAATATATAATTATAAGCTTCCCTCTCCTACCTCTATCTCCAAGCTTAATCATACTCTGTAAATAACTAATAATTCACACTCAATACCTACGACCACTTACAGGGGCCACATAACATACCTGACATCTTCGTATCAATCTACTACTACAGTCTAAACACAAGCTCAGACTTCCCATCAAATGGAGACAATCAACAGTATGGCCGTTTCCGCTGCAAAGGCAGTTTGGGGCGAAAACAAGCAGAACACCGAAGAGCCTGTCTCCGGCCGATTGGGGGACACCTCAAAAGGCGAGCCATATGATGCCGGAAACATAGGTATGTCGAGGTCGTCGCCATCTCTTTATGACGTCATCGGCCAACTCGATTACCTGTACAAGCTCTTCTCACTAACCCTTACTCCACAGAACCCATAAGCGCAAACGCGGGAGACGTGGCGCCTGCTGATACTACAACTAACGGTCATGTTGACAACAAGCCGACTGAGGGTTCTAAGGCCACCGAGGATGCCAAGTTTGCGAAGACGACCGGTACCGCTGCTGAGAGCAACGACACCCCTGACAATCCGGCATCCGATCTCAAGGCAAAGTCCGCTGCTAGAGACACCGCCGAGGGACAAAACGACACGAGATCTCCAGAGGACCCCAAGACAAACCCCAAGTCTGCCCCCACGGACGTCAACGATGCGCCCGAGGAGGGCATCAACGAGGCCCAGAAGCTAGAAGGTCCCGGCCCCAAACCCCTGGCGGAGGTAGCCAAGGAGAACGGCGGCGATGCTGGCAACGACAGCACATCGTCGGTAGACAAGTCGAGTAAAGAGAAAGAAACCAAGGAGGGCGAGGAAGATAAGAGCAAGAGCGAAGGGACTGGCGAGAAATATGTCAGGAGCAGTGGTCTACAAGCAGATGGGGGAGACTTCGACGCCACGAACCCCGGCGCCGGTAGAGAGGCCGACCGTAAGTTATTCCCGTATCACTTCCAACTAGTCGGACCGTCCATTTCTAACGTGATGTTCTTCAATAGGGTTAATGGAGGAGAAGGGAATACATAACCCTACTGACCCCAGCAGCCCAGCCAACAACAACAGCGGTAGCCCGACGTCGGGGAAGAAGAGCCTTGGCCAGAAGATCAAGGACAAGCTGCACCGACACTAGATGCTGGTTGGTTGGGTACCCAAGGCGTATTGCGAAGGCGTTGTTGTATCATGTCAACGTTTCATGCTTTTCCGAACTCTTAATTAATGACGCTTAATTGATCCAAATCTTATCTTTGAATGAGAGCTATCACATAGTCCTACTGTATATAATTCTTTTTTGTATACCATGTTTGGAATTGTATTGAAATTAAGTTGTTGAGCATATCGTACATCTTGACCTCTACTGTGACGTTATTCTTTGTGTCAATGAATCCTTCATGTACATGAGGAAATGTGGTTGAACATAAGATAGGGGGACCTACCTTGATGCTCGAGATAGACGTGGAAACTTTAAATAATACACTGAGCTGTAGAGCTTCGGTACCGTCCTAGGTGCCTAATACTCGGTCTCTATCGCATATATCCCACATAGATGCTGGTGGGCACCTCTATCTACAGGGAAAGGCCAAGGTTGCATGGTAATGCATGTACTCGCGATGTAGCATTGCTTCGTGAAGACTAGCCTCGATCCCCGTGCCGGTGAGGGTTGTGTCTCTGGAATCAATATTTTCGTAAAGCATTTAAAAGCACCTGCTAGTTGTTTCGATTTGTGTAGGTACTGCCGTAATCGATAAAAGCATAGAAATTATTTCTAGACGCGTTCCAGATCCATTTACCGTTTTGGTCGTCTTTCGGAATGAAACAACTTAGCTGGCTGGCGAACTTCCAGCTCTGGTATAGTCGCTTCGGCAAGTTTCTTGAATGCCTTAGCAGCTCCGGCGTCAAGTCTAACAACATCCCGGCCCATGTCAGCAGGTCGAACCGACATCAGTGTAACATCGCCGTCGTCAATCTCGGTTGCGGATGCTGGGGCGATTCCTCCGTCGGAGGAGTCGCGACGCGTACGCCCGTCGGCCGATGACGCTCGCGGCTTCTGCTTGGCGTCTTCAATGCCTCCGAACCGAACGCGAGAGGCCGGCCGCTGGCTTTGGCTAAGGTACGATGCCTCGGAGCCATACTGGGAAAAAACACGACGGGACGGAAAACTGTTGGAGTATTTGAAGCCATCCTTAATATGGGTCTAGTGAGGCTGCTGGTGAATGTATTTGGTTATCCTTCCGGGCACAGAATGAGTGGGAAAGCGATTCGTAAGATTGCTCGATGAGAACAAGTCCCCGTGAGTCGAGCGGGCATGGTACGCCGCAACGTTCAAGTATGAGTTCTCGTAAATAGTTTTCATACGTATCGACTCTCTTTCCCAGTCTCCGAGGTCATTCTACACTCATCATCAACCTGAATTCGAGCAGTACAGTACGATTTTCGGGATAATCTTACCTGAACAATGCATAAACTGTTAATATAGATATAGTCGATCTGCAATTCTCGCATTATCCTAATGGTACCTTGGTATACCTTAAGGATCGAATTCTAGGGCATGGTTTGTTTCATGCCCAAAACATTCGCCTTGGTTAATTTGAAAGTCTCATTCACACCCCACCGATGACTGAGAGTCATATATCGACCCTGTACACCTTCTTCTTCGGTGTCGACGAATCTGATTTGACCCTCCTGCATCTTGTTAGGATCTCAACATGGAACATGCATGAGAGGAGTCCTTACTGTTAGTTTAAGAAGACAAGTTGGTGACTCTGTATTATCCTTTAGGCAGCGAGAATGTATTTCATCGCATTTTCTATGCCAATATTTCAGATGTCCTAAACTCTGACTTGAATCCGTTCTTTGAACAGGGAAACAACTTCGTGACGGAAAAGTCTTGCACTTGTCGTTTTCGCACGCTAACGTAGAACTTCGTTCAACAACTTCCAGGTTTCAACAGTAAAAGGAAAGTGCTGAAAACTTACCCATAGCTAGATCTTTCCAGAGATCGAAATTTCTTCAGATCCGTGAATCGTGCGAAGCTCCAACTACCCGTCAAACGTTGAGGCGTTTCGACCGTGATGTCAATTTCTTATTCGTCTTTAGCAATCCTTGGTGTTATGCGAGAGCCCCCGCTGAGTAAAGCTTGGGCAATCGAGTCCTGTCATGCTGATTTGATCTCGGGGATTAGTAGGGCGTTTACTACAGCTACTATCTTATCTCAGGCGAAAATAAGCTGTGTATGCCGAAGGGTTTATTCGTAGGAGTCAGAAGCAAAGATGTCAGGTAAGTGACAAGGGCCTGATCGCATGAATGATAGTAATGACTCCTTCAAGGAAGCAGCTTTAGCTAAATACTACCTTTCTCGTAGATGATACCCTCGCGGGGAGTTTGAGCACCAGAGCAATGTTAATATTGGCGGACGGGCATGAAGAGGGAGAAAACGAGAAAAGGAGGGTTCGCCCTGATTGATCCTATTATATAGGGGCTGATCACTCATTATTACTACGTATAGTCTAAAACTCAAGCTCCAAATAACTACCCCATAAGGCATATCGAGGCTTTGTCATTTTTATAGCCCAGTCAGAGGTCCGCCTGCCCTGACGATACCCAAAGACGCCCTCGTAATCTCGGAGGCGCCCTTGCAACCCGGTAGCTGAATGCATCGCTTGAACTCGTCATACAGCACATTCAACGCCTTTTCAACAATTTTCTTGCCGTTGTATTCATACTGGCGCGCAAGAAGAATTGTTTTAGCTGTGATAATACTCTTGATCTATATTGGCACTTTGGTTTGGGCCTGTAGCTAGGTAATATTGGCTTACGTGTGCGCGTTCGAGTTGAAAATTTTTGAAGCTGTTGGTATGTAACTCGGTTGGAATATCACTCTTGTGACATGGCATGTGATGTGAGGTCTTTCTACTCAGGAAAATAAAATACTCGTCTACTGCTTGTGAGTAAGTCGTGTACCAGATTGCTCGTTGCATAAATCTACCCTGTGTTGTGGCTATATCGTTAAGCAAGACATAGGTACTTCTTGCCAAACACCATTAACATTAGCGGGGAAGAATTATAATCAAGATGAGACGGTAAATCTCCGTTAATGAGACTCAGACGAGAAGATAAGAATTACCCTTAGTTTATAAGTTTTTAATTTCGTGTCTCTGAGGTAGAGTGGTTATTTGCTTATCATTGAGTATATTGGTTATGAGTCCTTTGCGATGAACATATACTTCACAGACTCACTTGTGTAGCGCCGAAGCCTGGAGAGTTAAAAAGATGAAAATATTATTTTTCCGTCTCACTGAGGACGGCATTCTACTATCTGTATCATGCGCTGAGACATGGAATGATATACATTAGCATCCAGGTTTCTCTCATAAACAGCGTCGGAATGATATCTATGTATTGACGTCGCTTGGCAATAGGCGGTGCTAGTGGGTGTCATATATCTAGTTTCGGTACAATAATTACATATCATCTGCATCTTATTAGATGTAATTAAGACGAAGACTCTTGAAGTATCTTCATTTTTCTAGCTTTGTGCTTATAGAGCTAAATATCTGTTCATGAGGATAATGACTAAGTTTACTCGTTCTGCTATGGCGTGTAAGTGATAAGCTGGTATATATGATATGTATTCAATGCCTATCACAGGATGAGGCAATACACATTTTTGTTTAACAGCGATATTTATCGAATCTATCAAGGACCTATGAAGTTGAGTGCAAACCTCACATCCCGCCCATGATTTAGTAATATACGTTATGTTGGATTGGTAGTAACAATGGTCACGACACTGTAGAGAGTGAAACGGAAATCTAACGGATTCAGTCCAATTCGCTTAGGTAGTATTCCCCGTCAGTTCATCCCACCCACCACTTTTCACACGAAACATCATCCTTCTTCATTCCTTCTAGAATGAAAAACATGCCCACACCTGCACTACACCTTCGCGGTCAACCCTTTTTTTCATTCCAGCCTGCCCTTCCCTCATCCATACACCTTCTCCGTCCACATCTCCACGTTGAAGTAACCCACCCTCAGTATAGGAATGGTGACATTGCCAAGGCTCGCGTGCGCAGGAAGGATTCTGACACATTCGCATCCTCCTCACTTACACTAACTACACTACGCATATGAAAAGGTTGTTGGTCGAACTTACCTGCCTAGTGGCCGTTCTGGCACCGAAAATGCTAATAAAAGTCAACTGGTTACTTTCTACCACCACACTCCAGTAAACTACATAATAGGTACTCCAAGCAACGTTCCATGCATGGTCCTTCTGCGCGGAGCTTTTACTAGGATATACGTCCTTTAAAGGATCTATCCCGATGTTTGCGTTTCCATGGAAAGGGTGTCTTTTGTGCTCCACAACCTTATCTTTGACCCCAAATCCTCTTTTTCCCTTTTAGTACATACACTACTTGCACTTTGTTTCGTTTCAGTCACGAAACAATAAGCATTTCCCGCTGACGGCCAGCCCACTTCGCTTCGGATAGATCGCTCGGGGGCCAAGTGCTAGATTACCTAGCCGGAAGAGGCGGGCTGACACGAACGAACCGGCCCTCGTTCTATCTCGAACCTGCACCCCTGTCTTTTTCCATTTGTCTTCATACGGGGCGTTTTTAAGTACATTCGATACATATAACTGTGATTCCAATTACCTCCTGCGGAGTGGCTTGAAGATCTAGTACAGTAAGAAGGAGAGGGACAAAGGGGAGCCCATTTATCTCTCAAATACCGACGCGTAACTATAGAGATCACACGGCTTCCTTTATTCCTCCTCCAACGTTTCCTATTCGCCAGAATACGTAGACATACATAAGTACACACATTCATTCACACCCATCCACGTACACACACATCTCTCTCTTTTCCCTCACAGCCCTCTCTCAGCTCACGTCTCATCCGGAGACCGAGTGGAGTGCCTAGATCAGGCATACACAAATTGTGCACGAGATCAGCAGCAATGACGATCACGAGCACATGTCTGTAAGAAACACACATACAACAACAATGTCCGAAAATAAACCCTCCCATCCCTACTGACAGTAAAATGCAACGTTGTCATAACGTTTTTATGCAGAATAGGGTGGGTGGGTAGTATACTACATCAGTACATAGTACAGATAGATAGATACCTAGATTATGTATGAGATTAGGTAGGTAGGTAACATCTACTGTACTGCCTAAGGTTAGTATAGGATATGTACCCATCTAAACATAGAAAGTACGCATAAGCGAGCGTGTGTCTGTCCGGGGAAATGGTGTAGGTACTTAAACCAACATGGGCAAGCAAGATTACTTACATTCAGAGAGGCGAGGAGACGATCCTATCTCTTAAGAAAGCCCGGCGCCGCGACGGTGCGTCCCGCCAGTCCGCCTAGACTACCTGCCCAATCATGAACCGTTGATCTTCTTGGTAGCTGGACTTTGTACCCGTTGGGCTTTTTTTGGTACCCCTCCCCCTCTCAATGGGAATAAGATAATAAAAAGGGGCCTGCATATAGTGGTATACTAAGGAAGAGTATATCAAGCTTATACTATAGTAAAGTGGCTAGGCAGTACCAGAGTTCGAGATGAATTGGTCCTCTATCTACTGCGTGCGTTGTTTCTAGATCTGCCAATAGTGAGTGACTGTCAGTATCAGGGCACGCGACAATCTTTACTAAAAACGCCATACCCAGCTGATAGCTACTAGAATGATGCATCGCCACTAATAGCCAAGAAGGCAAATTCAAATGCTCAACGAGTGATACAATTGCGAAGGCAGCTGTGGCCTTTGTCTATACCGTGTCGAGGGAGAACAGGGTAGCACTAACAGGATCTTCCTTGCTTATACTGTGCAATATCCGGACTCCTAGAGTGTCTGATATCGAGATTTAACAAATCCTGTACTATGCTAAGATCGCTCATGCCTCGTTGACCTAACTGCGTTTTCTTCTATTATCATCATCATCATGAATAAGGGGCTCTCAAAGTTCCTGTCAACAGTTGTCCCCACCGATTTCCAGTCCATTCGAGCAATATGTGGGATATTGTATTTCCCAGTCCATGACCAATATGCCGTGTGAAATCCTATTTTTGCAAATATATATCTTGAGCCCGTCCGCTTGGGCAAGTCTTGTCCACTCCAACTTCTGACGTCACTGGGAGTTCTTATAGCGTCTGTAACTGTTGTTGGCCGGGAGGCTGAGATACAATCAGCGCGGGTTGCGCCAGTTGATGTGTCGTTCTCATCGGCATACGTCCGATGGATTTTCGTTTTGTACATAAATCTGCTTCAGCATGCCCAAAACCTGTAAATCCTAATGAAGACAATTTGAGACATGCTCTGCCCCATATGCATCAATAACAGGTTCGTCTCCTGGTGGGAGACTTCTGGTTTGGACCATGCTTTTCCTGCCCTGAACTATAGGAAAACGAAAATCGAATTTTGTCACAGTAGAACACAAGGTCCACATAGTCCATAAGGCGAAGGCTTCAATCTCCGCTTTGAACATTTGCGCTTAAGATGAACAGCGATACTGAACAGTGACGGTCACACTCAAATATCTGAAACTCGCTTATAAGAAGCCAGATTCAGCCAAAACTCTGGACATCCGGTAACGTTAGCAACAGTAACCTAGTAGTAAGGAGAAGGGGACAGCGTCTGCAATTAATGCATTTCTGTATTGATAATCCACGCACCTAACAATCTTCTCGTCCTCACGCTCACGCGGCTCGACCGACAAGCTCTTGTCGTACATTTCGTGCACGTCGCATGCAGCTGCCATATTGCTCAATATATAATCTTGCAACTCTGGAACTGGCTGCAACGAGTATGGTGCATTTTGATATTGCTGAATGTCGCGAATAACTTCGGCCGTCTTTGCGCGCTTAGCAAAATTTATCATATTTGTCTTCTTCAGTATCGAAGGAATGCCGTCCTCTATGAAGGTCAAATCCGTAAGATACACACCTAAAGAGGGAAAAATGTCAGTACATATTCCATCTCAATTGCCGGGGAAACTAGTCTTACCGAAGAAAGGAATACATGGAGGGTTAGTGGTGTGTAAAGCCTCCCTATACTCGGCAAAGTTCTTTGTGCTCGCCATAAGTCGTCTCATGCTCTCCAAAACTGTATTGGTACGAGCAGGTACTTGATCCCAGGTCCGTTTTAGGCGAGCAATAGGGGCCGTGCCGAGAGCAGATATGATAGATGTCAGGGTAGAAAAGTTGTTCATGCCACGGCATTTCTGTATTTGTTAGTAATCTGAGTCGTGATACGAATAAAAAATAGATACTTACATCCGCAACAGACACAAAATGCTTTATGACAACAACTCGCTTCTTCACGTCCATCTGGGCTAATATCATTTCGGCAACCCAATTTGTCATCTGGTTTGAATGCAAGATGAGGGCTTTCACGTTAGGGGCAGGTTCTGGCTCTCCGTCAGTGACCTTTTTCTGCCATGTCTTGTTAAGACATTCGGATGGCTTGATCTTGGCATAGAGCTTCGATTCAATGATGGTTAATTGACGTGCAAACTCTGTCACATCGATATCCAAGAATTTGAGCTTCTTCATATTCTTTGGCATGATTGGCGTCGGGATGTTGTTAGTGAATGTCTGTACTAGGCGTTTCTTAGAGACCTCTTGACCAGTAAGATGCGCTTCCAAGACGCTGATCAGACCTTTAGCTCCTGGCGTCTCTGTTGATGGGAGAGTATGTTCTGCGAATGCGTGAACATCACGAATTATTTGCATGGATTCTTCATTAGGCTCCTCCATCCAGAAATTCTCGAACCAGCTCTTCAGAATGTTGACGATGCGGAATCTGATAAATTTTAATTTCCGATCCCTCCACGCCTCATAGTCGGTATTGCTCAAGCCTTCGGGTGGCTGAATATTAAAACGCTTGACGAGCAACTCGAAGAGCTCTCGTGAGGTGGTGAAGGATCGGTAGGTCAGGAGAAAGGTATTGTTAAAGTTGGGTTCAAGCTTATCGTGACGGGTGAGTTGCTCTACCAGAGCTAGCAGGGAACCGCCTTTAACCGTGGGGGGCGACGTCTTCATGTCCCATGAGAGGTCATGTTCCAAGTCGAGGCGTAAATATGGCTCATCAGCCGGTGGAATGGCAGTTTGAGGGGTCGGGTCATCTCCCAAAATTTTCCTAACTTTCGATGGATCGCCCTTCCTGAAATTGTTGTTAGGTGTAGTGGTCTCTCCTTCGGTAAACGATTGTGAGCCAATTAGTTGCGGTCGCATTAATAAATTGCGCGATTCGGATCGAGCATGTGTGGTTCCACCATACGGCATTGTTTCACCCCTGCGGAGCTCTCTTGTGAAATCTTCGCGCGTACGGGTGTTCTGCTGCTGTTGTTCTTGTTGCTGCTGCTGGAGACTGACGTGCACCTGCTCGGAGAGGAGCTGTAATGCAAACGTAACGTGCGAAGAATTTGTCTCCAAAGCCCTTGCACATTGTCGAGCAATCTCTAACCTGAGATCCAGAGGCTCCCCACGAACCTCAGCCCACTCATCTCCTAACGGCCCAGCGATGGCTTGACAGGCCAAGAGTATATCCGAGATATTGTCATACAGACTCTGTTTGTTGATGGCGAAATCGGCCAGCTGGGGTGTTCGGAAGTTGTTCTCTAAGGATGAAAGGTCGATCGACTCAATCATAGCAAACCATGGCTTGAACATTTCTAGTACCTTGCTGCCCGCTAAACAGACGTTATTCGCAATAAGCTCATGCTTATAGGGAGTAACGATCTTGTCCGAGATAATGAGATTCTTCTCCAATTCTCGAATACTTGAGACGAGCATTCGCCTGAGTTCGTCGAGTCGTTCGAGAAGTTTGCCATCTAGAACATTGGTTGGCTCAGGCATGTTGTCGTCGTCCTCAAAGAAGTTTGACATGAGGGGATCACGTGGACCAAGCGCATTATTCTGCCAGCTTCCTCCGGTGGTACTCCCGATGACGAAACCAGGGAACAGCCGGGGGATATCCTCGCCTTGTTGCTCCCTTGCAACATCGACAAAGCTATATACTCCAAATAGGACGCCTTCAGCTTCTTGCAGGCATTTCTGTACGGATTCAGCGTTTGGCCAGTCAGCAGCTGCGATATGTGACGAGATCACTAGTTTTGAAAATTTGGACATCATATCGCGAAAGTGGGGGTAAAGAGCTTTGTTCGTGGATATGATGGAAGGTTGTCCTGAGTGATTATCAGTGGTACCGGAGCCGGCAGCAAGGAGAAGACGCAGATGATCTGAGATATCTTCGGCTCGACTGACGTATTCGGACCGGTTACCATTCGCGATTGCTTCACGGTACCTGTCAATGGCCTTCTTCATATTCGTTACGAGTAGGGGCCATGTCAAGGGTTGCGCACTGCCGTTGTCAAAACGGGAATTGGGGATAGTCGCAGCTTGTGACTGTGTGAAGCCGGTTCCCGTGAAGGATGTCGCGGAGCCTAGCACTGGTGCGGGGCCCAGACCTGCAGACGTTGGGATCGTGGTATTGGTCAAACCAGTATCTGCTCGAGATCTTGTCCCTGTTGAAGCACCATTGATCGAGTCCATCGAAGGCGAAGGTGATATACCTATATTGTCATGCGCAAATGCGCGGCGTTGTCGTGAGGGCTAAGAAGCAGAGTAAGTCGCTACACCAAGTCAACCGTGCTGTGAGTGATGATACTTACCAGTGAGCTCAGCGAACCCATCAGCAGTGATTCCCCGTCGAGCTCGGATGCTGAAGTAGCTTCGGAATCTTCGTCCTCCTCTTGAGTCAAGCCCCGTGCCATCATTTCAGGTGGTGGCCGCGTCTTCTCCGGGATGTTTACATGCATTCTATCGCGAGGTCCGCTCTCATTGAGCGAGGTGGGTGACTCTAGTGGTAGTTCCGAGCTGCTTTCGCCTGTCATTGTATTAAAGTAGAATAATCTGCCGTCAGGTGTAGCCTGTGGAATCCAGAAATCTGCGCCAGACCTGCTACTTGTGTTTCGCTCTCCTCCTCCCAGGGGCAACGCATTGAAGTCATCCAAGTCAGATTCATTTTCAGTCTCAGGTTCGTAGTCATATTCAACGCCATTTCCAAATTCATCATCGCCTCGGTAGGCTTCACCGTTCTGCGCCGGGTCGGGTATCTCGTCGGGACTAGTGATGATCTGGCAATAGTTACTGGGAAACCACCCGCGGACACCGTTTATCACACCATCCCACCATCCACTCTCCAGCTGTGTGATTACCTGGATGACATCACCCTCGTGGAAGCTCAGGCTCGTCCGGTCGTCGGCTTCGTAGTCGTAAAGGGCCCGCACGTAGAGGGTGCCCGGAGGCGAGGCCCCTATTAGTCCGTTCATTTTCAAGTTATAGTTGGAGTAATTGCGATCACCGCTGGAACGACCCAACGATGACGCCGAGGCGGAAAGATCGATGGCAGAATCGGGGATGGTGTCGTATGTATTGGAGCGAGAACGGCTACGTGAGCTGTACGTCTTGGAGTCTTGTGCAGTGACTAGTGCAGTGACCGGAGACTGTGTCATGAGCATCGTGATATGCCGAGTTGTCCGATCGTGGCGAAGATGGAATGGGGAATATGGGCGGAATCAAGTCATAGTCTGCCGGGACTAAGAACAAGCAAAGCAAAAGACTGGAGCGTATGAGGCGAGAAACCGAAACCGGGGCGTCTGATCAGGCGAAGGAAACCCAGGCAGTCAGCACTCGTGCGACGGAAATAGATAGCGAGTGCTCCCCCTCAGATCGAAGAAACAGAGTGGTTATCCCAGGTTGAAGAGCAGCGAACGTGCAGGATGGTTAACGATAAAAAGGAGGTATGATATTGGCGCGCAATAGGCTGATGAATGAAAGACAGGGGAAAAGGGCGGAGTGCGACGGAGCCAACCAGACCAAATTGCCCGTCAGTCCGCTCTTATTGCTTATTGGCCTTGTTTGTCGGATTTGCTCACAAGCGCCGTGAGTACACTACACGAACATAAGTATGGGTGCGAGGGGCCGGCGTGCGATCCCAAGTCGAGAATTGAGTGCTGGCTCGAAGAGGTTTGAGTGGTGGAAGAAGCGCCCAGGCTGCTCGGTGGGCGACTGAGTGTGTAGGGAGGCAGCGAGGTAAAAGGTGGAGAGGACGAATCTGATGCTGACTGGGGGGTTATTTGGGGGGCTCAAGAAGGGGGAGGTCGATGCTGCTTGCTCTGTGTACGCTACAGGCTAGGTACTTGGTGCTACTGTAGTAGTGTGTGTTAGCTGGGGCAGGGTTCTGAGCAAGGGGTCTTCCTGGTCCTGCTGATTGTTTTTTTCGGCTGGCCCCCAGAGCGGCCAAAGCGCCTTAAACCGCTTGGGGCCTGGTATCCGGACTTGAGGAGCCTGTTCGTCTATCACTGGCTGCAAACTAAGAGCTATTGAGGTAGTATAATTGAGGCTGTTGTAGACTTACCTAACCTATCCATTTCCAGCCACTAACCTAAATAGTAAGTACACTGCACTACCTGAGTACTTAGCTTGCAATGTGCTACTGTTAGTAGGTACTGTACGTATTTGTATGTGGTGTAGTGTAATTACCCAATCACAGAGTATATTACATTTGTGCTATTCTGGTGTACAGGTAGGCAGCTCGAGGAACATCCGCTTCCAGTGTGCATGTGCAGTGGTACGCTATGTTCAGCACATTACTGCGCATGTATAGTACGTACAGGTAGTGCAGGTTAGTGTGCAATAAGGGGTAGATGTAAGGGGGGATTAAAGATTCTCATCATGATCCATCTACTGTACATCTTAAAGCCGTTTTCTACATACGTAACTCAACAGTATTCCTACCAGGTATTTAGTAATTGCACAAACACTTTTAGTCTGGGACTATAGTATACACCTGCTAGGCCATGCATGGTATGCTGGCGTGTTTGCTGGTTACGTTCTAGGATGTGAGTATCGCGACTTCTAGAGCAAGTGTCCATATTCTTTTTTTCTTTCATCCTCACATGTAACTCAGCACCCCAAGTACATATATACTGCGTAGGTTAAGTATTCATCCAGGTAGACTACTAAGTAGACATGTGTACAGTACCTAGGTAGGCATAGTACAGTACAACATATCTACTGTTCAACACACATGTACGGCACACTAGTCTAATCAGCCTCCCGTCCCGGAAGAACCTCGCCAACCTCTTCCGCGTCTGTGCTGCACAACCCCCTCTTGAGGTTCCAATCGAGCCAAATACGATCCCTCGTCTCGGGCTGTTGTTGGCTTCTCCTCGATGTCCATTCACCAAACTTTTCAGACCGACTGATAACGTTACAAGCTGGAATACGCTGCAGAGCCCCTTGTCAGTTTTGTCAGTTGAGAAGAGACAAGCTAAAACAATCCCTACCTGTACTCTGCCTGCCTACTGTACAATCAAGCCATGGTACCGTACACTACTGTACTGTACGCAGGAGGCATGTACATGCCTCGTTAAGTAGAGCATGGGAAGGGTGTGAGTGGAGGCGTACAAGGGCTCTGCGTAGGTACTTTTCCGAACCAAAGTCAAAGGAGTTGACAAAAAGAGGAAGGCGGGGATGCAACCAAAAAAGCATCAATCACTTCTCGGGTCCTGCAGAATGCAGCTGGTGTTGCTTTGGATGATGCTCGGTTCTTTGGAGCGGCAAGAATGTTGAACTCGCATGGCCTGTGTGCACCCTGCTGGTGTACATGGCGTGTGGTATGTGTGTTATGGTGCATCAGAACTCGGATTTCTGTCGGATGTTTGGTCTTAACAAATGGAGCAAGCAGCCAGGGAGACATGGCACTGGGACTCATCACAGTACTACGTATGCTAGGTATGCCATGCTATGATCTGAATCTGCTCGAGTGAAGCGATACCGAATTCAATCCCACTGAGTCGGCATCCCTACCTCGTCAACCACACTAACTTCTATCCACTAAGCACTGTTGCGATTTCATCTAGTGAATTGGCGGTATGCATGATAAGTAAGTAGACAAAGGCAAAGAAAACCTGAATTACCATTCCAGGGCTGTATTGAGCAGTGGACCAATGGAATGCACGTTGACCCAAGAATGCCCCAAGCACTCTTCAACCACTCGGTTCGTCGAATGATGATCGAATGTCCTAGGTGAGGAAGATCCTACACTACAACTATACGCAGTAAGAGCAGGCCTCCTCGACGTATTATCCGCCTACCAAGCCCTACATGTATTGATTCTTTGCAGTTGGTCCTGCGCTGCACTAGCTGCTTCGTGTGGTGTCATTTCGGTATGTAGCCTTTTATGCACCTACGGCACAATGGCAATTTGAACCGCGGTGGCTCCCTACGTTTTGTAGGTATGCCATGTACGTATATAACCTAGCTTCAAAATATGGCTGCGCTATCTACAGTAGTGCAGCTGTGTAATGTAGGTAGCTGAGGAATGAGCTCGGTTGCCATATATCAATAGGTGGAGTAGTTCTTATACGTAAATATGATAGAAATAACTATCCAATTCTTATCTACGCATTAGAGATATTATATGATACCTACACCGAAGTATTCCTGAAAAGCGTACACTAGATATCTAGTCATTATTTGTAAGACATAACCACACTAAGCTGATATGGGTAGCACGTAGCAAATCACACGTGGTGAACAACGAGTCCGGCGTGGCAGAAGAGCAAGGGACCACTGGACTAGCTGCAGCTTGCCAGGTCAGGAAACATCATTTCTCCGCTTGGCCAGATTGGCCAAGGAAATATCTTTACCGTTGGTATAGCACCTACTGTAGTTTCGTGGAAACAGGCAACTCCCGAGTCTGTCCCGTGCCTAGAAACGGGATCTGGAACGGGAAAGGTAAAGAAAGAGGAAGAGAGCTAACGGAGTTGTGCCGGCACACGAACGAACCTCAGCAGGCGATTATTGGGAACCATAGCATCCTTCATATACGTACGTATATTAAGTGACGGTATGGATGCGGCTTCCATTGATCTAGTATATACTACCTCCATCAAAGTCAAAGTCTCGATCCAAAACGCTTGAGCCTCTTCGATGAGCAAGCGGGATTCATGAGCAAGGTAGAGCCCCCGGTCAGTTATACAACCAGGCTCAAGGTGAGTCCACCGGGGAAGTCTGCCCGTCAGTCGATTCTCCGCATTTCTTCTCGTGGATCGAGCCCGAGGGACCGTTTCTCATCACAAGGGTTTACTGAGTAAGATAACCCCGTAATACTGCCGGTACCAATGCCTAACGTCAGGGGAGCTTGCTAGGTAAGATACGTATAACGTATCACGGCACGCGAATGACTAACCTATGACGTGAGACTCACTATACACACACGCTCCTAAGAAATAGTCGGAACAATGAGTGTTTTATTCAACAATGCTCTGGAGCAGTCGTTGAAGAAACTTGGAAGAGATCGTAGACATTAGGTAGCAAAACTGGGCCATGCTGCTAGTCTACACTACTTTATACCAACGTGGGCTAACAACAATCCCTCCTTCACCGGCAAGGGACCACCTGCATCACTCTAACTAGAAGAAGAAAGCTTCTAGATAACTAACCGTTTCGTTACAGCGTTCGATTGAAAACTAACAGGGGAGCACTGGACAGAGTATGATAGCAAAGAGAAGGACGGGGTCTACACTGTCTGGACGATTGTATTGTAAATCTATCTACACTACTCACGCCCAGACGCTCGGTGTAAACGGTAACCGGATCACGTCGATTTCCCCAGAATCGAGATTCTAGGATGCAGCCGAGGTTACAGACTCCGCACGAAAGGCATATTGGGGATAGGTATTCTCTGAAATCTAGCGTAATGCGTCCGCCTCACCTCCCTAAGTACGATATACAAGCATCAACATAGGTGGTATATAGAGAAGTCTAGTATATGTGGGACTCGATACCCTGACTAAAAAAGCGGCGGACCCCCCGTCGTCGACGTTAGCCGTGTTGTACTGTTTCGGGGGATCTGGGAAATGCGGTATAGGTTGTCGTCCAGGTCGCCGAATCCTCCTCCCGAGCTCTTCTTCTCTCGTCGACCTTCCGCTTTCGAGAAAGACGATGCTTCTTTTTTTGGTTTGCATGAGCGGGCACGCAACCTTTACGCCGGCTGTGTGGGTGTAATACGTAATCATATACATTTAATGCATACAACTTGTACTATGTAGGAGGTACGTATGCTATGCTGCGCATGACGGCAAAATACCTACCGCCTAAGATATAGGTAGCTTTGACCACATTGTTCCCGCAAACGTGATGCGAACCTGAACCATGCCGCTTTTAGCCTGAGCCTTGCCTGAGGCGAGCCTGATCTTCTCTCACCTCCTTTCTGAATTTGCATATGCAAGTCTATTTTGCGCATAGGTGAACCGTAATAATCGGATAGTGGCTATTTTTCCACAAAACGGTTTCATTACTTACCATCAACGTCCTAGGGAGATATAAGAATTTTCAGCGCCAGGTCCTGCCAAATATTATGAAACGAGACAGATGGACCACTTAGGTTAACCTACCGAAAGATGCCTGCTCAGCCTTGAAATTACCGCATTTAAAAGCCTTTTTTTTTCTCGGTTTCTTCGACCGAGAACTCACCGAGAGGGGCTTATTGCAACATTGATATCGAGATCTCACCCAATTGCCCGCCTAGCAAGGACTACAGTATAATAACCCTGAGGAGAATGTGGTGCCAACTTCCCCGCTGCTACTACGATCAATCACCCTGTGCCGGTAGGCTGTCGGCCGCTAAAGAGTAGTCAAAACAACATAGGTAAAGCATCCTGACGGACATAAACAGGGTATAAAAGTTACAGTGGTGCCGAACGCACGAGGCTTGCTACCTGATAATTTAAACCTTATGTGTACTCATCCGAGAGCAATTTCAAGAGCTCTGCCTCAAGCAGTCCAATATTGGTGATTCGATGGAACCGTGAGCTAATTGCACATATATGTATTGGGAAATATCTGCACGCCATAGGTCCGTTTGATACCTCTGGTGGAAACTGCTTCAAAGTGTTAGTTCCACTACAGATACTGCCAAGCTTTTCCAGTCCAACTCTGCTGTTCTAGAATGGTCCAGAAGTCGGCGTAGTTATAATTACTCGGAAGAATATATGTAAATCTTACGACTATTTCGTATAATCCAACGATGCGTTGTGTTTTGGACCAGAAATGTACGGATTTCTAGTCACTACGACGGATGCCTCTACTGCGTATAGTCCGGTTGAGGCTGACATGGATCTTAATGGATGTAGGGTCAATTTACATCTAGGATCATCATAGGATTCATGGCAAGCTTCGCCACTACAGTAGTAGTTTACATCGAAGCCAATGGTTCTCTCGCCATCAGCAGAGTTGTTAGCGAACCTGTGTTCCTCCACGTCTTGTTCGTATCGTACTGGTTCCGGTGTCCCTTCTTTTATCTCACAATGATTGAACTGTACGGCTAAATATATCCGAGATCCCAACGATTGTCACTCACACATCCCTAGTCTATGTGCCTGATACGTAGCGACCCGTGAACGTATCAATCATGAGACACCTATCGACTATAGCATCGCAGGAAGTACGCAGAATCGCTCGTACAGTGCTCTACAGCCTTCCGAAAAGATCCCTGGATATGGTCTTAAGCTTTTGCTGGCAGTCACCCAGGTCTAGAATCTGATGGGGCATCATGTTCAAACCCCGAACGGAGAGCACTATCATCGCGAGTCCCCGTCTATAGTAGCACATAGCCGAGCTGGAAACGACCTACACAGGTCAAATGAAGACTGCACGTGTATATCTTTCGTAGGAGAACTGGCCATGAGAATCTCGCAGTAAGAGCTGTGAAATGAAACCTCCAAGCAGTAGGATCGGGGGCACTCTGAGGTTGCATCCCCCAGAGGTGGTGGGTGTGAGGCTGATCTTAACATGGTTTTCTTGCCCTTATGATGAGGTGGGAGATATTACGCAGTATGTAATAGAACGGGTGTCTTTCTCAGAGCCCAGACAAGGAAGCTGAAATAGAGTTCTCGTCAAGAGCATAAACTGCAGCTGTTGTCATTTGATACTCTTCAGCATAAAACCGACCCATTCAGAACGGCGATTACTCCACTTCATTTACATCGCCTCCGCCTGAAGCATATGAAGTATGAGTGCTGGGCATTTTTTCCACGCGAAGTGCACGCGTATCCAGCAGTGGTGACTGACCAAGTTAATGAGTTGAGTGAAGTCAACGACTTGTGTGAGTTGGAAATCTCTCCTAGATAAGTACCAAGCCAAACCTATGCAGGTACGTGAAACTACCTACCTAGACGGGACCCAAAAAGCAAGCTTGGCGCTCTGGGCAGTAGTGATGGCTTTAAAACCCTCCTTGAACAACCAACACCAACACCAACACCAACACCACCAATTACAAGGCTGCACCTCGAGCCTATCATATCTCTACCTGCACGATGGTAGTGAAGTCAGTGACGAAGGATTTATTTCTATGTGATTCGATTAATCCCAACCCCCTCTTAAGAAAGCGACGGCAGTCTGAGCTATTCCTTATTGGACTATTGAGAATGCCCCTAGTATGTTCGTGAGAGAACATCAGGCTGCAAATCTTGATGGAGCTGGTGTCGATGGGTTTGACTCGTCTATAATTGGAGACGAATCCACGGTACGTCTACAGCTAGAGATACATATGAACACTCTTCATATAAATCTCGCTGCATCTTGAGTACCTCTACTCTCGAAAACAATCCCCCTTTCAGTACAACTAAAGACCTCTAAACTGTCGACAAGCTTCATTAAGACTATGCCATATTTACTTGCCGCACAAGAGGATGAAGCTAGGACTGTAGGCATTCCACCCCTTAACCTCCATATCAAAAGTCATTCCTCAATCTATGCTTTTCTCAGCTTAAGTCTAGTACGACTGTGTTTAGAAATTACAGTACAATTCGCTAATAATCATAAGTACATAGAAAAACCCATCATGTCCTTCTTGATTAAGAGTCGACTGGTGAAAGGACAATCGGAAAGCGAAACTACAAGAGTCCGGGGGCGACATATTGCACCTATGCTTCAAAGTCGATGACGGTCATTCAACTAGACTTGAAATGACATGTGGAGGGGAAAGGGCGAACCCCTTTCTTGCTCGTCTTATTCTGTCTGCGAGAGCCTCCGAGAATAAGTTCCTCATCGTGGAAAGTAAATTGCCGAGCAAAGAGACTCAACCGACGCTATGGTCGGAGAGTGTTAAGAAACTGGCACGCTACCTTGCCAACATCGCATAAGCCGATTATCGTAGATACGGCGCGATTGCTATTGGAAAGGCTGTGCTTCTTTTTACGAATGGGTAGACAATCGACTTGCAGACTTCCAGAATGATGGCACTATCTACTACATTGATCGACACTGCCAGACTGCTGTTACGGCACGGCTTGCATATTTCTGGGATAATCATTAACGAAGAGGTCTTCCTACGTTGGGGTTCTGCTACCTGTTGGTCTTGTTCGATGAATTATTTTGTCTCTCGCATCGGCCACTCTAAGGCTCTCAGAAACTTACTCAGCAAAGTCGTCGGTTGGATGCTATTGCGCATTCGCCGTCATTAGAGCATGCGTTCTAGTGCAACGGTGAGAATTCTGCTTGTTCTCTCCGGTGTCCCCGGTCGAATCGCGTTGTTTCATGGATTGTTGGGAAGGACGTATTTTACGCATAAAGGTATGCACGAATCCTGCTGAATACGGTGAGCTGAGCCCGAGCAAAAGCAGCGAATGCACTAAACTCAATTTGCTTGCCGCACGGAAAATGGTAAAATCTCTCTAGACCCGGCTGCTTGGGAATCCGAACGCGGCCGAACTGCCACGAGTTTATGCGATATTAGGCCCGACTCGAACAACGCGGGGGATAAACGCACACGGCATGAACTGCAATGCATTTGCTGGGAACCGGCCAGGCTACGCAGTAGGTGATAACACCATGTGTTCCCACCCCGTAGGGACAACGAGGCATGAAGATGCCATGCCCGAGACTCGCAGGATTATGTCTCCAAGAGTGCGGCGTAGTGCCACGCTAAACTTTGGTTCAACGGTTACGAAAGGCCCTTGCTCGAACAGAGTGCCAAAAGTTCCGTTAGTAGACTCCCTCTACACCATTCCGGTGCTGTTGTACAACGTCACGAACACCATATACGGCATCGTATGTTCCACGGCCGCGCCAAGAGACGCAAGTAAGAATTGGATCTTAATGCCATACACCGTACCCCTTTCCCCTGTCCTTCGGTTCCTGAGATACAGACCCGACGCGTGGGAAGAGAGGATAAAATATTCCCCTACGTAAATCAAACCAACCAAACCCCCGCCTTGTCCGTCACCGCATATCTCATATCCACTTCATCGCCGAAAAGTCGTCCGACACCAATCCTCTCGTAGCAATCCCTGCCTTTGGTTTCGAATCCCGGGACCTGTACACGTCGCAGATACAACACCTGATATGCTGTAAGATAAAGACTGAGATTACCCATGAGCC
Source organism: Xylaria sp. FL1777 (assembly GCA_022578965.1). Lineage (NCBI taxonomy): Eukaryota > Fungi > Ascomycota > Sordariomycetes > Xylariales > Xylariaceae > Xylaria > Xylaria sp. FL1777. The sequence continues at coordinate 209,502 of MU400558.1, read as the reverse complement.
ACCCTCCCTGTACTTTTCTGGCCACTGCCACAACGAGCGCGAAAATTGCCCCGTCACACTCGCACGAGGCATCGGTCTGGAAATCCGGATGTTCGACCGAGGCCCACCCGGCGATAGTACCGGGCGTCTGCGGCGTCGTGACGCGGCGCCACATCTCGCGGCCGAAGCTGGCTTGGTGGCCCGTGATGTTCGCGGCAATAGTACAGTCATTTTCGTCCGCAAACAAGCTATAGAGCTGTACTGGCATCAGCCGTCCTGAGACGCCAATACCGCAAACCGCCCGTCATTGCCGTAAACGTTGTTGGGCGCATATCCGTCCGTGAGGTCAAACGCCGGGCGGAGTATGTCAGGGTCAACGGGTAAGCGTACGAAGTCCTCGAGCACACAATCGTTAGACCTCCGGTAAGATTTGCTCCACCTCACCGCGAGGCCCGAGGGCACGTTATTCCCCGTCGCGGTTGTAATTGTAGTCCCCATCGATGCCCAGGACCACGTCGGGATGCCACCTGCCCGGATACGTGGGCCGGGCTCGGCTTGCTCCCACAGAAGGTCCTGAACTTCGGGGAACCAGGAACCACATACATATGTGTACCGCAGTGTCACATCATCGCTATTCGCTCCTGAACTCCTGCGCTCACTACAATATCAAAGATTTAGTTATCACCACTTTGAGCATAGCTAGTAACTGTTTTAGAAGCACGGAGAACTTCCAAGGTCTAATTCTAGCTGAAAAGGAGTGTTGACACTTAGGCTCTGCTAGATTAAAAAGAAAGTGATGCTGAGAATTACTCACCCCTGTCTCGCCTCTACGGCGCGTCCGTACTCGTTCGCAACGCCAGAGAGGGCCACGAGGCGATCTTCGGGAAGTTTCGTCAATTGTAGGCGCGAGTATTCTTCGACGACCTTACGCCACTACGACACTTGAAGTCAGTAATGGCCATCTCGGGCATAATTTTGCAAATGCCTGGGAACCATAAGAGGCTTCCTCAGAGACATGATTTTGGTCCGAAAAGGGGCCAAAATTCTTCAAACTAATGGGGAGTACAATATAATAATGCTGAAAATCACTTACCCCCGATGCGATATCTTCCACTGTGGAATAGTCTGTCGTAACTAAGAGAACAAATTAGTCGCAGGGGACCTAAGGCTCCAGAGCACACTGGCCCTTGAAGGATAATGAAAAAATCATGAAAGTGACTATGGTTGTTATTGCTCACCCGAGCTCTTGAACGATTTATCAGGCTTCTCAGAAGCGTCCCATTCATCACCATCCTCGTCGTCTCTGATGAACTTGACATCGTCGCCGGCGAGGGACTGAGGGTTCCCGGTCTCGCACTGGACGAACAGGCCGAAGTCCGCGAACGCCAATATCCGTCGGCTGAGTATCCACTCCTGATACACCCAGCCCCGGCCGAGCAGCTCGCTCCGCCCGACTGCGTTCTTGTAGTCGCGCGAGATCGCCTTGCCCCCCGGGCATTGGAGGTAGAAGTACCCCTTCTGCGAGCCCTCGCGGTCGCGGTACGGCAGTCGCGTCACCCGCGCCAGGTCCTTCGTCTCAAACTCGCCGAACAACCCCCCGTCCTCACGCGTCCGCGTCGCCGCGACCGTAAGCCACGCGTGCTGGTAGTAGTCCGCCATCTTCGCCGACTCCCTCTTCCAGTCGTCGGCGTCGTCTTGCACGATGCACAGCGAGTCGATCCAGACGTAATTCACGCCCAGCTTGACAGACAGCTCGTAAGCATGCGTGAACAGCGTCGTGGCCATGGGCGTCTTGCAGCTCTGGCAAGACGATGTGGTGCATTTTCCAATTCGGCAGTCGTAGTTCCCTTTCAGCGTCCGCACAAGCTCTGTGTCGGCGCACCAGCGATGGCTGAGGGTTATGTATTTGCCCTTCTGGCCTTGTGTCTCGCGTAGTATGCATTTTCCCACCCGTCCGTTTTCGGACTCGATCTCGATGCACCGCGATGGCAGTGAGACTTGCTCGACGTCGAACACCTCGCTTCTTGACAGTGTGACCCTGCATCTTGAATGGTTGAGGCGGCATCTGCGATGCCAGGTGCGGATCGCGTCAAAGTCTGGCTATATAAGTCTGAAGTAAGCAATTGCTATGTATGGTGATCAATACCTGAGGTCTTGGACGCTTTGCGGGAGTAATAGGACTCAACTAATACTCGCGGCAAGAGTACTAACCTGGATGCCTGTTCGATTACTGGCAAGCAACGAGCCTGTAATATCCCTAGAGATGTACGCTGGTGTGCCTATGCCTTAATTAGTCTGTTGAAATTGAAGTTGAAGCGTCTGTTCTTTCAAGAAGTTCATCAAGAGACACGAGGAATGAGTGCTAGCGCACCACGTCTCTCCATGATAAAACAACTTCATACCTGGATCAGCAGATACATAGAACCATATAGCGCGCTCACTTCTGCTATTATCTGTCATCTCGTCTCTCGTAGCGGCTACATACGCGCCCAAAGCCTTGATATTGAGAGGTTGCTGCTCGTCGTGGCCAGGAGGCTCTATATACTCCCCTCTGCGTACGTAGAAATGCACCCAGAGCGGTCGTACTTGACTGGTCAGCCATTTGATGAATGCGCCCAAGTTGTCACCCGACAGCTTCCATTGCGCAGAAGCTGTTCCCTTGGATTTCTTTCGCATGGCCCTCCACAGGAAGTTGGCGTTCCACCTATTTTCGACCGACAGCAAATGCTCGAGAAGGAGGCTGCAGAACAAGCAGCCTTCTTCGGCGGATTGTAGTAGGCCATCCACTATGACACTTGGTTAGATACAGCGTCTCTTGGCATGGTCTGTAAGTGCTTCGGAAATGTAGAAGCTTCTAGGACTGGGCTATGGCCCAAAGAAGGAGCCTTGTGTTCTAAATCGAGAAAAAGGAAAAGAATAACTGGGTGTTACTTACGTGGATAGCCTCGATATTCGTAGGTTCCCTGGCGAAAGGCATATATGTCGAAGCTTTGACAACGTGAACATAGTAACGCCATGATGAATGTTGCTGTGTTCAACGGAGACTGCTAAAGACAAGATTCACTCAACTGTCATTTTTCTCTCTTATTTTCAACTTCTTTGAAGACACAAACGCTAGGCCGCGACCTTTTGCCTGCAAATTCCTGAGAGCCTTAGGGGGCGCAGTAGCCGCCCATCACAGAGCCGAGGGGAGGGGGCCGAATCTTTGCCCGATTAGGGAATGTTGATACAGCTGGGCTGGGACAAATCACACAATCATCAGCTCTCTCACGCCCTCTTGATTTTCATTGCTGCTTCATTTTACCTATGATGGCTTCTCTCGCGATGCTCTGGTTTGGACGTGACGAGCGACACGTTGCAACGAAGACCAAGGCGTTGAAATGGCGGCAGTGGGTGCTGGTGCTTACGGTCCCCTTGGCGCTCATTGATACTATCTTCATCATCTCTGCACTCACGAACTTTTCCAATTACTCAAATGATAACAGCGAGAAGTTCTCGTTCTACGACCTCCCGGACGGGTTGGTCCGGTCCAAGATCATAACGGCAGCCTCGCTTGAGGTTGTCATGCTTGCCTTCCTCTGGGCCGACACGATCTATTCTGTCCTCCTTTTTCATCACGACGACCGTGTACACCGGCGTTGCGTCATCCAAGCCAGCCTTTCAGTCGTCGTTATCGTGCTTGCGGCTGCTTTGAAAGCCGTGGGCAATGAAATCGCTACGCTACCGTCGACCTTCGACACGTCAGCGACGAGACGTCCTGAGTTAACGGCTGAGCAGTTCAGTGCCGCATACGGTTCCTGGAGAGATTCTGTGATCTCGACGTCAGGGCTGATCTCCTTCATTATTGCAATCATAGATGCCGCTATCCATGCGATAGTCATCGTGTTCTGGCTTTGGCTGCTACCGGCACGACATAGGCTCCCAAATCGGTATGAGCCGGTGATAGAAGCTCGAAAAAGAAAGAGGGTAGTGGGGAACAGCATTCGCTCCAGCTACGAGTTGGTTGACACAGCAGACCGGGTTGGTACGGGTCCGTTGGAGGTAGTTTTCCAGGAACACGAACGTACAAGGCTTTTGAATAGGAATAACTTGGTGAGATCTCTCTTCATGCCATTTTCATATAGTGTTCTGAACTGACAAGCCACATAGAGTGCAGCCCAAAAACCTGTTAAGGAACCATTCCAGTTGTCTGCCTCATCCGGGGGTCCTCAGTTCGATCCTCCAGTCCGTTACTGGATGGTGAATCCATTACGTGAAGGGGTACGGGACATAATATTCGTCTTCATAGTCTTCTTCTTCTACCATCCTGCCTTCGAAATTGTCTTGTATAGTCTTACGAAGACAAAGGGTTTACGATGCCCATGGTAAGTAGTCCCTGGCTTACTAATCAGTCCTAGTATAGTTCTAACTCAACTTCAAAAACGTAGGTATTGTTATTTAGCATTTGCCTTCCCATGGCCGATCGTTCTTTGGATGATAATTATTATCGTCTTACTACGGATGAAGGTGCCATTCAACCGCAGAGTATTCGCCAAAGGACCGAGGTTAGACGTCCTTATCACTATCACCGCGCTCCCGTTCATCCCCCTGTGGTTTCTTGTCCATATCAGTCGTTTTGCTGGGCTCTGGCTCGACGGCGACTATACTGATAGTGATCCCGGCCGCTCAAGAGCATACAACGTGATTATCGTGTTGAAGATGGTGGAAATATGGTGTGCCATCAGAGTGGGCATCACTCTTTCGATAGGACATACAAAGTATAGATTTTATACTGCAGGTAGGAGCTCTAGCAAGCCCAAGAGGTAGATTATCAGATGGTTGAAAATAAATCATGGATCTCGTTATAACCTTAGCACTGTGGTGCTATCAAATGAGTCAGCACCAATTAAATACTGGTGAGTTGGCGTTCCCAAGTGAGGTGTGTATGAGCCTTTTTAGGTACTTCATACTTCTACAAAGCTAGTTATGATGCTTACTCTAACAATAGAGAAAATCATTAATATAAAATCTCTTATTATTGTTCTATGATCCTCCCGTCTATTGTTCCCGCGCGGCTCTTAACAATTTCTCGGTTATCTACCATTCATTGCTGTTTTTCGTGATACAGCTATGCCTGCTGGGTTGTGTATTGGTGACAAATTCATTTGAGCATGTATCTAGTCTAAATCCTTCACACAACTCATAGAATCATATGCGAGAGTACGAAAAGAGAGCGACCACAAAGCTTTCATGAACTGTAATATTGGGCGTGTAACGGTGCACATTCTAGTGTAATAGGTAGTTGTAGTTACAAAAGGTAACTTGTATGGTTATAGTATAGTGACTACATTTAAAAAGTAAGAATCCAAGGCGACATTACATGACTTACGCAGTAGTGTAGAACCCGTTAGGTCATTGCAGCCATTCTCACGTAAGGGTCGCTATGGCGAATTGTTGGATGTTCTCACGAATTTTCAATGTCTGTCTGACAAAGCGGCATGATCCCTTGCTGACTGGTAGTCGGCGATTGCGTGAGCGGTCCAGGGAGTCTCGAGCGCGTTTCAACATTTGGTACAGATAATGGTAGTGTGGCGGTAAGCCTTAAGTATGTATACGAGACTGACCGTTTCGTCCATCCCGATCCTCAACTTTGATAGACTGAGAACCAACCAAGTGCCCCCGACGGGATCGATAGTTATCCACCACGTGTATACGGGATCTCGTCCAGCGAACAACACTACGTGGTTGGCAGGGTTAGCGTGAAGGAGCCCAACCTTGACCGCCACATCTATACCTGCTGCTCAAAGACCTCCGATAGCGACAGTGGACCGGCTTCTCGTCGGTACCGTACATTACGGTGAAGTGAATGAAAATAACGTGATCGCGAACCAATGTAAGAATGAAAGCTATTGTTAGCGACTCGACAAACATTGTGTTGACGAACTGCTGCAAGTCATCTTGAACCATGTCCAATGGCTGGCTTGCATTTTGTTGTTATTACACTAAGTTCGTAATTAAACTAAGCACGATGTGAGACAAGATTCGGAATCCAATGGCAACAAGATGTGCCAGCCAGGGCCAGCCACACGCAGGAACAAACCGATCGTCAGGAGAACCGCATGGGCTAGATCGATGTTATTGTCGACGGTGCCCAAATGCCCGGTTCCCGGGCTAAGTAAAGAGATGTAAAATTTTTCCCAATTAATACACTACTTATAGACATCATTAAATCGAAATTACAGGGACTACACTACACTTACTAATTTTGGACCTGTCAAAGGCCGTAATGCTCCGTGGAAGCCGTGATGGAATTCCACGTCGAAGGGCACAATGCTCGCAATTTACTTTTAGCAGATGGCAATACCGCGCCGACCTCGTTCGTGGTGGAGCCGCCCTGCCTCTATACTCAGTACAGTAACGTGGCCAACTTCCCATCGTCCATAGTACAAAGTACGTAGCACGACAAAGAGCTATCCTAGCGCACGTGGAGCTCGCCGGAAGCTCCCCGCGCGCTCCAACACCTTGTTCTTGGTTTTTCGCCATGCCAAATCCACATCCCTAATCCGCATCCCTGCTCCCTCAATGCTGCAGTAGCGTGTACTGTGTGGCTTTGGTACCTGGATGGTTGACTCCGTACAGTGCTTCGTAATCATTATATTTAGTATGTGTATGCCAATAATATGAGATGAACTGCTGTCTCCCTTTATTCGATGTAAGGAAAAGAAATTGTTTATCACAAAAGCATTTATTTTCGGCGCGAACTACTCACGAACTCCTTACATATTTACTTTCCTGAGATGTAATATGAAACATTTATGTACCAAGGGGAACTCGACCTCAATCTTTCAGACTAACCCTACGGAGTCCTTTTCACTATATGTACACTAGGCTGGTGCCGGCGTAGAAAGAACTCCTGCCAATCTCGATATGCGGAGATGATGCCTCCACATATGCTGTCATGACGTGGTCAGTAGTTGATGCTGAAAGTCGCTAGTCTCTAAAGTAGAGATTAGTTATTGAGACTGCTCTAACTCTGATGACTGCTTTGTTCATAGCTTGTGTGGAGTGTACACAGAGTGGGAGGCGGAAATATTAAGGCGACCTGAACGTGGGGATAGCATCATCACTCAAAGTGATAAATACGAGTAGAGTTTGCGGCCGTTAAGTAAGATAACTTGTGGCAACCCAGCTCGCCTTGTAACCAAGCAACCAGTCATGCATATTGTTTTTATGTACCTGTGCGACCGGTGAGGTCCCATAACGGGAGATTCTATATTCAGACTTAGTAGGTGGTAATGCCTTATGCGCACACTCATGCGACCACTTAACGCGTGTTACTCGGTGGGGAGCCTTTTCGTTACTCAACTTTCCAATGTTTTTCTAGAAGAGCAGATAGACCTGGAAACTTTTACACCCTGGGAAGCTATTTCAAATATTCCATGTAAACGGTCGTCGCTTTGTTTGTGGGGCGATGAATCTGAATTGCTGACGGGTCTGATCCTAGGGAGTGGTTATCTTATTGATGTGGGAAAAAAAAAAAAAAAAAACTTGCCTTCAGTTCCTTGATCAATTTCCGTTACTGTGAAACAGATCTAACCCTCCCGACCAAGGGATGCGATAACCGATGACCAGTGCACCACACTTAGAGTACCGGTACTACATACCTGGATGCGATTTGCTTATCGCTTGTGCGGCAGAATAGTACTGATGTCTAAGGGTACATATAAGTACAGTACATATGTAGTAGTCTAGTACCTTGCTGTCAGCCCCCTTTTAGATCAGCGTCGGAAGCTACGATACGTTATCTCATGGTGGCTTGATCGATACAACGCACAGGCGGTGCCTAGATATTCCCTTTTATTGTCTCTGAAAAAAAAAAAAGGTGAGGGGTCTTCTTTGCAGATCAATACCTAGGTATCGAGACCCCTCAGTCAGTATACAGACATTGATTTACAAGTACATAACCCCCCGCGCAGAACCTGCGCCAGCCTGCACATGGCAACCCCTCTGTCGCAAGAAGTTATATGTATATCCGCAAGGAAGCATTGAAACCTACCAAGGTAAGGATCTGTGCCCTCGACCTGCTTTTCAAGGGGTGAACGTGGTTAACCTCGTGCAAAGAAGCAGACAAGGAAGCCCCGAAGTTTCGGATGCATAACATCATACCTTCTAGAAGATTGCCAAGGTAATAAAACGACGTGGAGTTGCAAAGTTCCCCCAATCTCCTGTTACTGGTAGTCAAGAAGATTTGCTCTTTTTATTGGCGAGGTGTAGGCATGTTTTTTTCGTTGTTGGGAACTGAATCTCGGGCACCCATCTTGCTTTAGTAGGCTTGCAGATAAATTGTTGAAGAAGTCGAGCTAATCTCGTAAATACAATACTAGACATTAAAGGATGGGCTAATTATGGGAAGTACGTACAGCCAGCATAGTAATAAGGCGTTGGCTAACATGATGGGAGGATGTTGGTAAATACCAAAGCTAGTGTTGTAAGTGTTATCATACAATCACATTGTAGACACACTTACACTTACTAGTGACCACGGGAGAGAGCGGAAGCAATGAGGAAGACTCGAGCTCAGGACAAGCACCTAAGCCAGAAAAGTAAAGGTGGAATCATGTTGACCTGCGTACGTGCACTAACTTCAGAGCGGTTGGTTCTTAATAAGGTAGCTGCACACCCCCCCACTCTGGAGTAGTATGCAGCATGAACTCTGCCCGCAAGCCTTTGATAGCCTTGCAGAAGTGCGAGAGAAGGTCATTGTAGTGATAGGCTGGCCAAAACAGAAGGGTGGTGAATTCCCGTCAACCGGCCAACTGGAAGTCGCGGAAGAACAAGCTAGGGCAGGTCCACACCCAATTTCTCTTCGGATGGCACAATAACTGCATGCTGCGTACATGGCCCGGACAGAGGTGCAGATTCGACTATGCCTGTTGCGGCAAGCGTCGGGGACGAAACTCTTGAATCTAGACAGCTGGAGGCCAAGTTCTACACGCGGCTTACGGTACCAGGTCAGAGTCACGAGTCACAAAAGTTACAGGCCGCTTTACTTACACACACAGTACCGTGACCATTCCTCTTTCTCTACTGCGTACCACTAGGCAATCCATCAATCGACCTGATGTCTGTGCACGCTTTACATGGCTGGCGAGTAGATACCATAATAATGAGATATACACAGTGTATAAAGATCCTTAGTGTCTACCACCTTACGTATACGCAGTAAAGACTGAGTCTAGTGTATCTATCTCTGGGATTGCGCAACGGCATTCCCGCCAACGTCTCTCCTGCAAAGCGCACTGTACGTACCTACATACTTAAGCAGGTAGTGTAGGTATTATTATCCATCCCACTTTTTCCTAGCTAACCGATGACAAGACTCATCCATTTTCACAACCTCCAGTCCCGACTTTTTCCTTTACATACGCATACACATAGCACCGCTCCATCCTGCATTATCACAGGGAATCCCACTTGTAGCACCGGTATACCGCTTGTTCTTCACCATAGCGGTGTAGACAAGTTCACTGGCATATGTAGGTGCTTTACCTATTCAGATATAGAACGCTTCAGACCGCCTGGCAATACCAGCTGGAGAGGGGCGCGGGGCAGGTTTTTCCCTTTGTAGGGCATCTTCCGGGTACACGTAGTGCCTGTTGAAGGAGTCGTGAACCCACTGGCGAGTTGTTCAACCCCACTGGAATCCCAACCCAGCGGCCCTGTCACCCCGCCAAGGGTTTCCGAGGTCCCGCTGTGCAGTGGGCTGCATTTTTGACCTGTTGAAGGTTTCCAGCCAGGTACGCCTAGCACTATTATAGGTACTTAGTAAACAGCAAAGGTAGCAGCGACATGACAACTAAATTTGAGAAGTACCCGTTTATCTGTATCCGCTAGTAGAAAGCAGTTAACTCGGTAGCAAGGTACATTGTAACAATGCCCAGCTGTCCCGTGCTCAAACACGCGGAGACTTAGGCAGGTACTTAGTCTAAGTACGGTACACCAATAACCAGCCATTCCTACACTGGGATATTTGCCCCGCCTCATTCCTGATCTGAACACGCTCACCCGATCCAAACATCGAGACACACTCGCCGAAGCCACACCAACACCCCACCCAACACTGCCAGCTTCACTTCCAAGAACAACTCACTGGTTTCCCAAGCCACCCCACCCCGACAGCCCATCTCTCGCGTCGTCGCGCTCAAAACGTTCCTGGCAGGGACACAGACACTGTATCCACACTGTGCATTAGTAGCCATAGCACTGGTCCCAGCCCGTTTAGGAGTACCCGAGCTCTTGCATAAGGAGGCAATTCAGGTACCAAAGTCTTTCATCTCTCATTCTCTACTGCATAGTGCCGTAGTACACTGTACGTGGTATACCTATTCTAGATATAGCATACCACCACTACCTACGCATACAAGCCGACCCATCCCCTCCCTCCCTCTACGGGGCCAAGCAAGATACCTACGCTACAGTGGTTCCCCTCCTTAGACCCGCTCGCTGGCTCGCTCTCTTGTGCACGCCCGACACTGCCAGAGCCAGCACCCCAACAGCTAGCATCCAGCACCCTGTACATCTGTACAGCACAGCACAATTTCGTTCCCTCTTTTGTCCCCTCTTCATCTCTTTCCCCCCCATCCCCTCCTTTTTTATTTCCTGCTTTTTGCATTTCCTATTCATCTACCTCCCATCACCATCAACCCCTCTTCCACCTCAACCACCAACCCAGGATTTTCAGCAACCCGCGTCGCCCTGTTTCAAAGGACGATCGCAACATCTCAGATACCGTCGAGTATCGAGACTAAATCACGGCCGAGGCCGCAACATCTTTTTCCACAGCATCCCATGACCCGTATAGCCATTCAAATGACCAGCTACGTCCAGTCGAGTCAACAAGACACACTTTAAATCCCACGGGAGCGTGCGTGCGTGCGAGTAGAGGAGCCAGGCGATTTCAACTATCAGTCTGAAGGAAGGGTCAGAAACCAGCACATTATTTTCGGAGTAGTCGACCGCAGTCATTGTCACCAACACAGTACAACCAAGTCAAGCCACCGTCGTTTTCGTTGTCGTCGATCGATATAATACAACCTGCAATACAACGTTATTATCATCATCAGTCAACGCACCCGAGCCCAACAACGCGACAATCAGCCAAGATGCCCGGCGCCAGCGTGGCCGTTCTCCCCACCTCCGCCTCATCAACTCCGGTCGCCCGAAAGACCTCTCTCGCTCAACCAGAACGCAAATACAAGTGCCAGTTCTGCGCAAGGGCTTTTAGCAGAAGCGAACACCGCAGCCGGCATGAGCGGTCGCGTAAGTGGCGCGAGCCTTTCCTTTCTCCCCAGGGTGTCTGTAGTTCATCCTGCCACCACCCCCTCCCCCTCCCCCTCTTCTCGCTTTGTAACTTAATGTTACCGATAGTGCGACTCGACTACCCCTCAACACCATGATTCATGCGCATGTGCTATTCTTAAACTAACGTCAGGCTTTACAAATAGACACGAAAGAACGTCCATTCAAATGCATGAAGTGCCGGAGTACTTTTGTACGAAGAGATCTCCTTCTTCGACATGATCGCACCGTCCATGCTAAAGATGGAGGTGTTCCTCTTCATAGTGACGGGAAGCGTCGTGCTGGTGGTGCTAAGGCCCGAGCCATCAACGGTCCTTCCAAGTCATCCATTGCACTGGACACATCCACTCTGAGCGAGCAGATAGAAGCCAGCAGTGAGGGGGTCTTTGATGTTGAACACGCTGCTATGTTGGTTGCCGACCTTCATCACAAAGCTACAGCCGCCATGCGAGACAACGACGCTGCAAGCCCATTCGCTTCAAGCCCGGCTGTGACCTACCCTGCCAGTGGTGCGCCATTGATGGACCCTGCCGTCATCTACCCACCGGCCAATGCTCCTCTTCCTCATAGCGTTCCCTGGGATGCTTTCATGTCGCAGTCTGTGGCAGAAGCCAAGGCTCAATCGGTTTCGTCTTCTGGTTCTGGTTCTGGTTCTGGTTCGTTCGAGTCCCAGCAGTCCTTCGCTAGTGTGAGTACAGCCCAGGCCCGTCCCATCCCAACGCCATCAGCATCTGGTTCCAATTGTAATGGTCTCGTACCTGTACTGCAATCCATGATCAACTCGCTCTCTCCTACCAGCACTGGTACTTCCGCTTCCAGCGGACCCGCCACACCCACTTGTAGAATTTCACAGGCTGACCAGGTTCAGGCCTCTGCTGGCTTCAAGGCTCCTCAGGTTCTCAGCGATGAAGAGCGCAACATGATATTAGACAATATTCGGGCTCATGATAGTGAGCACGCCATCCCGGAAGGGTTCCGTGTTCCTAATCTTGGCTCGATGAATCGGTATCTGGCGACCTACTTCGGTCTGTTCCATCATCATCTTCCATTTCTGCATCCGTCATCTTTCAGTGTGACTCAGGTGTCTCCAGCTATTTTACTCGCTGTCTTGTCCATCGGTGCGCTTTACGCTTTTGACCAGGATCAAGCATATATGCTGCATATTGGATCTAAAGTCTTAGTGAACCAATTTCTGCAAAACAAAGAGAATTTTAGCTCCCGAAAATGTCCTTTATGGACGATGCAGAGCTCACTGCTGAACATGATCTTCGCTAGTTGGAGTGGCGATCCAAAAGGCCTCGAGTGGGCTTGCTCCATCAAGAGTCTACTTGCGAATATGGTCGCAGGCAACCGCTACGAGCTAAAGTTACGCCAGGACGCTCGTGACGGTGCTCTCCCATCCCGTGCCGAGTGGGTTGAAGACGAAGGGTGCCGTAGGACCTACTACGCTGTGTATATTTTCTTCGGGTTATTGACATTGACCTACAACCATACCCCCGCCATCAGCTTCAACGAATTCGAAGACCTGCAGCTACCATCATCAGAAGCACTCTGGAACTCGAAGGTCACCGATGACAGCGCTTGGTATGAACAGTTAAAGGCATCTCCCGGGATCACGTTCATGGTTGCTCATGATCATCTCTTCCAAGGCGAAACACTCAAGTACAGCGCCTTTGCAACGCGTGTCATGATAAATACCTTGTTCCTCGAAGTATGGTATCAGAAACGTAGCCCCGAAGCTCTACAGGATGTAGTGACTGAGTACAAGCTTCGGCTTGCCCTGGAGACATGGGAGAAATCTCTTGATCTTTGCGAACCTGAAGCCGACGCCGTTCCCCTGAGTGCGCCGCACAAGGGTCACCCATTGATCTTCAACGCTCAAGCTATGTACCGCAATGCACGTGCGCGCCTCGAAGTTGACCTCAAGGCCGTGCAAGAGGCACTCCGATACCATGACCACTACGAGGTCGCTGCGGCGATGTCAAAGGCTCGAGATCGTGTTAAGCGATCTAGTGAGATGATCAAGGTTATTCAGGAGTGTTATAACTGCATCGAAACCGCTGTCCGCCAAGGCGTACGCTGGGTTGCACGTACATCACCCACCAACTGGAGCATTGAGCACCCTCTCTGCGGCATGGACCTCATGATCACGCTCACCCTGTGGCTGTATCGTCTGGAACATGACGAAGAAGCTGCCACAGAGGAGGAGATGGCCATGTATCACAAGGTTCGAATGCTGTTTGAGAAGGAGTCCGAGGGTACCCTGAACTCACCACAGCTCAGCGGAACCGTCGCTCACCTTTGGGGCTCTATGCTCGATGAGGTGGTTGTTTGGGGGTAAGTCTTCCGTTGTGTTCACCTAGCCAAGAAATACCTTTCTAACATTAATATCACAGTATCACGAGGCTGATGGGCGAGTCCTTCCGTCTTCACTCCCAAGCTCTTATTGGCTATGTAGACGACGTGGAAGCATCTTCCAACGTCTCGACACCGTCGATGATATCTCAGGGGGCAGACGAAGAGAGCGTGTATTAATATCATGACGAGACCCACGATTTTCTTTGTTCCTGATTCTCTTTTCCTTGAACCCACGGATGGGGAGGGTGTTTAATCAACTGCGCATATACCTGGTCATTTTCCTAGTCATTTCATTCGATTCCGTAAGGACAGGCGCCGGTGGTGGTCGACTCTGGAGTTCCGTCGTGTCTGTGTTTGTCTTTGCATCCAACGTCTGCATCTAGGGTCACTGGTAATGGGGGGGACTGGGATGGCAGACTAGGCTCTCTCAGTGACCTGGCGGAGGGGGTATCAGCGCGACATGCGCACATAATGTCTGATGCAGGACTGGCTGGTCCGTCGCCGGAACTTCTCTTCCCATCTGTTCTATTAGCTACAGCACTCATATTTTTGTTTAATGCTGTTGTCAATTTGTCCTGTTTTGCCTTTTTTTCGCCAGTGTTCTCATCGCTCTTCCGTTTCTCCGCTTCTCATTCACTTTCTTGTTTTCTTGTTTTTCCCTCTTGACAGTTTGTCATATACCTTGTTCTACATAGTTGCAGCCGCTCTGCTTGTCTTTTGTTCTTGTCTCTTAGTTTCCTTACGTCTCACTCGTCTCCCTCGTCGTAATAGAGCTGGTAGTTGGGGCCTTTGGTTGTGAGGGTTACGATAGGAACATGCGAGGCCGGTTAGCAATGCGGAAGGAAGCACTGCGCGCACCAGATTGTTTGATACTTGATTTTGATTGGACCTGCTCTCTTGAAATGTATAGATCCATATTGCGCTAGGCATCAAACGAATTTGCATCACTTCTCGTCACTGAGCTTAGCTGTATTTTGCTTCGTAGATTCAATGCTTCTGTGTTTTAAGCCGTGTAAGTGAGTGAGTGTGTGAGTGTGTGTGTGTGTATGATATAGCACAGCAGCCCGGTTCTCTCAGCACTTACATACATACCTAACGTTGGTGCCTTGTTCAATTGGTAGGTATTCTAGGGGCTCAACTGAGCAAATGCACATGTCATATGATGGTAACAAGATCTGTATGAGTTGAATTTGAAACCCAGGTAGGTACTATGTAGATAAAGTAAGTATTACTCGCCAACTTAACACACTGTGTGTATGTAGGTATGTTCTCAATATTACAGAGTAAGGAGCATTCATTGTATTTATGTAGGCAATGGCACGTACGGTGTGTGCCTTGTATATATATTTTCTCTTTAAATTGGCTACACAACTGGCGCTATGTAGACGTGGAAATTAAGCAGTGACACTAAGTACCTAGGTAGACACATGTATCTATATTCTGCTGCTCGGTGTGTATACATACATATATGATATATGCGTGTTTATGCGCGTGTCCGCCACGTCTACATACTTCCGTCTACTTGTACTACCTTTGCACGACACATACCTACCTACTTGGTACACATGTATCCAGCCCTCGTATTTCTATCATGTTTTCTTTGCCTTAAGTCCACTGCGTGGCCGTGGTGGTTTCCCCGGCCGGCCCACAACCTGCTTCCGTCATCTCATTTTCCATCGCCACTGCTGTTGTGGTGCTGTTGTGGTCTTCTCGTCGAGATGTTGCGTCCCACTTCAGGTTGTCTGTCTGTGAGACAACCCCCCCTTTATATGTGTGTCAAGTTTTGGTGCTTGCTCATTTCCCTACTCTTTCCTGCTTTTTGCCTCTTCTCCTTCCCTGGTGCACTGCTGTAGTTTCAGTTTCATAGAGTACGTGCACAGACATCACAACCTGCCTTGATTGTCGCTTTCCTGCTCCGCTTCCGCCCCCAGTTCCTGGCAGCCTCTGTTTACGTCTCCTGTGTCCTCGTGTTCTGTTTGGATATGTGACCAGTTAGAAACGGAGACGCTGTTTGCTGCCCTCCTTAGGTTCGCCTCGCTTTGGCCTCGTTCTCTTGCTCGTGCACCTGTCGCTCGTTTCTGGTCACGGCATATGTCATCACTGCTGCACGGAGTCGCATAGCTCGCTAGCAGCACGTGGGTTCCAGTCAATACGATGAGGCCCCGACCGCCAGTACACGCCTCGATGGCTTTATCTTGGATTTTTGCCCTTCTGCCGCCTCTCTTCGGCTCGGCCACCGGCAATTGCGAGTGCGGATACTCAATGACCACCAGCTCTGACGGCATCCAGCACGTATTCACGGATTTACACGAAACCGACTTCATCCATGTCGACATCACGGGCGATGGAGAGGGGGTGGCTAGCCATGGGTGGGCACCACAGGGATACAACATATCGAGTCAGGAATCCCGTGGCCCATTTGGTGAATCATTCGCCGTGAGGAACGTCATGTCTAACACCATTAAAAACCCCAAGACGTTCAACGGCCCCGGAACTCTTGGCTTAGATGCGGGTCTGCTTCTCCTCGTCCGAGACGTCATGCAAGAAGACAGGGTTCCAGTGGCCGAGGTCTCCACGACCGGCCTAGATTATTTCTACGGCACATTCCGGGCCGGCATCAAGACCACCGATGTACCCGGAACTTGCAGTGCTTTCTTCTGGGTAAGTGTCCGGCTTACCGCATGGCAAGACGCAACTCCTGGATCCTGGCTAACGAACGGTTCTGCTGCAGTACCAGAATGACACACAGGAGATTGACATTGAATTTCTCTCCGCCCAGTTCGACAAGGAGAAGGGTCTGTTTCCCGTAAATTTCGTCCTCCAGTCAAAAGAAGCTGCCGCCGCTGGTTTTGACGCCGCCAACACAACAGGTCTGCGCCGAGTTAATCTACCTTTCGACCCATCGACGGAGTTCCACGAGTACCGCTTCGACTTCTTGCCAGACAAGGTATTCTTTTACGCAGACGGCGATCTGCTTGCTGAGGCGACCGGCTCAGGCGTGCCCACCACCCCTGGGCATCTCTTAGTATCGCACTGGAGTAATGGTAATCCGGGCTGGTCGCATGGCCCACCGACCGTAGATGCAGTTACTACTGTTAGCTACGTCAAGGCATACTTTAACTCGTCACTCGAACAGCGACAACGGGATTTCGCTATGAGGTGCAAAGACCCCACGATAAGCGGTTCGGTCTGTGCCATACCTGATCATAATGCCACGTTTTTCTTTAGTAACGGCGACAATTTGACGCCAAATCAAACAGACTATGGCGGCTCAGCTAACAATGGCTCAGAGAACAGTGGCAGCAACGGGAACGGAGAGGAGGATAATAGTGCTGGCGTGTTAGACGCGCAAAGAGGGGTCTTTTGGTTTGCTATGGTTGTTATGTTTGCCTCCTTTTAGTGCTGAATGGCGGTCTTCTGATTCAGGAACGGAAAAGGAAAAGGGGCGCTGAGGATCATTGCATTATTTCATGGGCGCAGGTTTACAGGACTACCCTTTTGGCTTCTCTTTTTGAGAAGCCATAAATTTGTTGTCACCTACGATGGGTGGGCCAGGTGTTTATTCCTTGGGTTTCTTATTACATTATCTAGGCATTTGGCTCTTGGTTTTCTTTGGTTGGCGAAATAGGATATTGGATGTGTTTTAGTCATCCCAGAGAAGCTTACATATGGTATATGTACATTTAGGGATCCCAACCACAGAGATCGAATGTGGAGAGATACCCATCTAGTTAGGTAAGTACACCAGGCAACCGATGTGAAATTCTATTAATTGGCATGCGAGGCGAAACGCTCGTGATACATACCTCCTATCGATCACATGCTGTGTTGTCTGGTCACACTCTTCTCCACAGACACACAGCTACCTCCACTACAACATCGGAAACAGGGCGAGTAAGGAAAAAGAACATGCCCAACCTGCATGCATACATGCATGTGCGCCGTGTTGTAGCGCGGCGCAGTGTAGTATCGTTGCGTAGATAGGTACTATAGTAGTACCTACGCTGGTGGGCAGGTACTGGTTGCGTTCGGACCGTTCCGGTGCATTTTATTCTATGCGGTGGTTACGTGACAGGTTCACGGCATTACTACTATTATTACTACTAATATAGGCTACAGTGGTGTACCGGTATATATTAGGTACCCAGATGAGATGAGATGAACGGTCCTGTCGCTTACGGTGCTGTATGCACGCTTCGGTGGTACTATGTGAAGGGTTCAATTCTGTCGGACTGGGGGTTATGATATTGTTTAGTTGTTTGGTTTATAATGAGATCAATCTAGGTAGGGTAGAGTTGACCTATTATATGTTGTATACACACACACACATGTTGAGCTTGCATTGATCTATGGTGGTTGGGCGTTCTAGAAGCTTGCTGCTTGAGTCTTTGCTTTGCATAATGAAGACTATGATGCCGGCTAATCTTGCGTTCTCGTATTCACAACAGAGATTCTTGTTGTCGTGTACTGGTATCTCAGAGCGTGGATAACTTTCTCCACACGCATTACTAATCTCCGTCTTAAAGTCGACATCAACACCTGTACTAATTCAAAGTCAAATTCTCACTCCTTCCACGAGGTATGCTCTCCTGTGAAAGAGCCAAACAACCACCCGCATAGAAGCCTATACTTCGAGGCATCATACGCTACGATAGGGCGTCCAAGCGGAGGCGGACAAAGTTGGAGGGTTGCGGGGATAGAACGGGTCACGACACCCCCTGAGTTGGGGTTGGGGAAAAGACGGGGTAAGCAGGCAGACAGGTATTAGGTCGTGGGTCTAGTCTACCTACTGTACATATATAGATAGTTCTACCCAATACAAGAAATGCTCGTCTTGGTATACATCAGTCTACATAAGTAGTGCGGCCAGGGGGTTGCCAACATGCATACTGTGGAGGCCAAAGCTGCATGCCTTCATGCGTACCTACACTACTGGATGCACCTAATATAGTCCAGTCCGGCGAGTGGATAGGAGAGGAGGTTGTATGGCGTTGGTTCTGGATCTGCTGATTCTTGGGGAAATGCTACGTCACCATCCTACTGCACCGTCCACTCTAAGTGCGTACGGTACACCAGACTAGTACGTACGGCGGGCATGCCGTGATCTCCTTGCCCCGTTACTAACTGGTAGGTATGGAGACGAGGGGAATATGGGGAAGAGCTCCACGTTACTACAGTACCAGGAACCAATGCGAGTCCACGTGGGTGGCTACTGAAAGGAGGACACTACCGACGCTATACTGCGGATCTGGGAGGGTATAAGATCGCTCGTCGTCAGTCTCCTAGTAAGATACTGCCCCGGAGGCCCGTGATGTGGGCGTTTCATGTGGTATCGTCATCCATGTATGGACGCTATAGGTATGGCTTAGCGGATAATAAAGTGAGGGCCTTTGCCCGCCAATGGTGGGTTTGAAAGGTCTCGTCTCTTCAGCGTCCTTGCGTTGACTGTGTGCATTGTGGAACAATACGTGCTGAGTTGGTATAAATTCGCGAGCTACCCGCTGTTGAATTTGGACGGATGGTTAGTCACCTGCTTGTCAACCCCCCCAAGGCGAAGGGAGCGAGGTTAATCCGACGACATGTGGTCGAGCTGGGACCGGAGATAGTCATATACATGGGATATGAGTTTCCCTCTTGGGTTCTGAGCTCCGGGACACCACTAACGACACGCGGCGGCTCTGTTCACTGACGTATGGCGCGGCGCGGCTTGGCTGTCTGGTTGTCAGTCGGGAGAAGTGCCCAAGATAGCTGAATCTACATACATAGCTTCGACTTATACTGTCACGGTACTTGAGGGATTATATATAATCGTTGCTGATGGTGATCTTCGCCTCATATGTGTAGTCACACGGAAATAGCAACTCCAATTATAACGACTTATTTCAAGACATGGAAAGAGAAATATGATATTTGCTTATCGAATAGTGTCCTGCTTACTTGAATTAGTGCCCACTCTAGCTCTTGTTTTCTTCCTCTTTCTCACTGTAAATCTTGCTTCACTCATACGTATGCGATGTTCTTTGATCATGACTCTCTCTTTAACGCTACCTAACACGGTCTCTTCCCGTTAATAAGTACGTAATATTACAACATTTATTAAAGCGTAACGCCATAGTAACATGCTCAACTCTATAGGAAATACTTCATGTCACGGATGACACTCGCTAAAGTAGAAGAGGCTTAAACATAGCTACTTCATGCTTTTCCTGATCTCTTGAAGGCAGACATGTACGGACTCACAGTACCTGACCCAGTCCGCTGGGACTAAAACAGCCTTCTCAGCAGTGAACACCCACCAGACTCTGGCATATATCATACCAAATCAAGGCACTATCTTCAGCCACGAAACCCTAGTTCACGTAATAAGCCCAGACGACTTTCGGGTCATGTTGACACCTGTCGTCTCGGTCTTTTGTAACCCCCAGAGACGATCGTCTTCGGTCACAAGCAGCCTTACGAAGCACATGGTCGAGGCGCAACACTATGGACATCTCACAAGATATCATGTTATTTTTTATGTTAACGATCTCTAGAATGGCGAGGATATCTATTCATTTATTAAGACGGTCTAGACCTGCATATCTTGGAGTTTTCTCTTCATGTTACGTTTCATTCAGTCAACTCGTATCTTGATCCAGTGCTTCCTATACGATATCACTCTGCTCTTTTGCTTTCCTGACTTTGCTATTTTGCTTCGAACTTCGTATAAACAAGGTATTTATCACGTCTGCACGAAGCCGGCGTTTCTTTCTCACCATGACGAACCCAACGACCCAGTTCGCCTTCAAAAACACCACGAGCTCCTCGACGGTGTACGCGTACGTGACGGGTCTAGACATCAATAATAACAATGCCTATGCCTTCTTGCAGCCCGATGGAAAGACCCTTTATTATCCGGCATCGCCATCACAGCCACTGCAGCCCCTTGCTATCGACTGTGCGATCCCGCTAGGTGCCCCTGGCACCACGACAACGGTCACGATCCCTCAACTGGCTGGTGGTCGCATCTGGTTCGTCGTTGGCAGCAAGCTCACCTTCTTCATTAATCCTGGTCCTGGTATTGTCGAGCCTTCCGTCACGAATACAGATGATGTTAATTACAAACTGAATTGGGCGTTTTGCGAATTCACTTGGTGAGTAGACTCCTTTCTAGTTCCTATATCAACAACTCGGAAGTGTGAGACAAAAACTCATACTGAGTTCTGATGGTCATACATGCGAATTTGTCCCAACAGGCGCAGAAATGATTGGCTAACGCTGTTTAATATAGTATGTAAACAACATGTCCATGGCTCCAGCTGGGACTTTTAGATCTCGCCCCCGAGAACAACTTTCACTAACCTTCCATTAAACAGACAACCAGGACCAGCTATTTGTCAACATCAGCTACGTCGACTTCGTATGTCTCCCAATCGCCCTCTCGCTCCTCAACACGTCTGGAAACACACAGGTTGTCCAGGGCCTCCCTACCGATGGCCTCGACCAGATCTGCACGCAGCTTACGCAGCAGGGGGCATCTGAGAATCCTGGGTGGGCGGAGCTCGTCGTCAAGGCGGACAATGGCACGAACTTGCGTGCAATGAGCCCTAATAGTGGGCGTATAGGTAAGTCATCCTGATTCTAATACTTTCCCTTGATGATACCTTGCCGGAGGAAGCCTGTGTGTATATTCTAAGCAACGAAAATCCGACGTTATTGTAGCACATCCATCAAGCCCCCCCCTCCCCTTATACCATTCCGCGTATAACCTAGATACACGAATACACACAGCTAACAGCCCACCCCTCAACTCCAGCGAACAGCGACATCTTCAACGGCTACTACCAGCCGTACGTAGACGCAGCGTGGACGAAATACAGCAGCGAGGACCTGGAGGTCGACACGCAGGGGCAATGGGGCGTGGTGACGGGGCGGGTGACGTCGGACGGGCTGCTGACCTTCGCGGGCGCGGGCACGTTCGCGCAGCCGTCGGCGACGGACGTCTTCAGCTGCAGCACGGGGCCCTTCGGCAACTACCCGGCGGCGACGAGCCAGGAGATGGGGGCCATCGGGGCGCGGCTGGCGGCGGCGCTGAACCGCTCCACGCTCGTGGCCAGCGCCGACCAGCCCGACGCCATCCAGGCCGACGGCACCAACAACTACTACAAGACCGACCCCACCAACCACTACGCGCGCATCGTCCACGCCGTCAACCTCGACGGCCGCGGCTACGCCTTCCCCTACGACGACGTCGTGCCCAGCGGCGCCGCCGGCCCCGACCAGGCGGGCACCGTCTACGACTCCTCGCCCCAGCTGCTCACGGTCACTGTGGGCGGGCCGGCGAGCGCCTCGGGGGGCGGCAAGAAGAAGACGGGTCTTGATCTCGCGGGCTTTTTCAAGAAGATCATGGCTATGATCAAGGGGTTCTTCCACAAGTGAAGTGAAGGAGGCGTCGATGGTCATCTCGGTGGTGGTGGTGGAAATTAACACTCGTCTCGCTCGGTCGGTTGCATCTACTCGGTCTCGCCAGCAGGTTTTTCTCGCGAGGTCGTGCCCGGACCATTACATTACGCTCGCTCTTTCATCCTGCATTTACGGCCCCGGAGTTGGAGGGTTTTTTGCCCCCTTTCTTTTTCATTGATATACCCACTCGTTTTGCTCCATGCATTGCGTACTTTCGCTGAAATTCCCCTCGCTATACCACTGGTTTTATTTCTCGTCTTTCGCTTGGCCTCTTTCCGCATTTACTTATATACCCATTCGTTTGTCTTCGTTCGCTTGACGAGAAGATACCCTCTGGAAGGGATCCCTACATCTGTCGCTGTTAAGAGGGGATCTTATGATCGCCGCGATCTTTCGTTCACCTCATGAACCCTAGGAGTGGGTTCCCGGCATACTTTTGACGCTCGCTACCAACATTTATCTTTCGCTTCCATCCTTCTCTCATGTATATATCACATCGGGCCACCATCTGGGTCATAAGACCTAACTGACCTAACTTTGTATATAGCCTACTTGCATTGTATATAGATATTTGCATATACAACATCCAGTATCATCATCTCATCGTCACCGTCAGTATATGTGATGACAATAAGAAGGTTCGCTTATGTCTTTGGTCAATCATCACTGTAACTTTTCTCATATGGTCGGTCTCGCTGGCTCACGATAATGAGTTACTTCCATGCCAAGTGAGCGGGATGTAAGAACATAGCTTTTATCTCATCTCACAAGGAAGCAACTGTATTCCAGGAGAAGCGAAGCCAATTTGAATACGGCTGACTTCACCAGAAAATACGAAGCAAAATCTAGTATTCACCTATCGTCATTACTCGGCCGTTCATTCATAACTCATTCATATATTCATGTCGAGCCATAATACCCCTATACATTTCCAAGAATACTCCGCCCGCAAGATCGAGTAGAAGGTATATCGGAGACAGCACAAAGACTCGCCAATCGCCAAAACTCATCAACAACAGCAGTTATACGCCAACCCCCTTTCCTAACCCCACCATTAGATCTTCTTCCTATATAACCCATCCAAGGGACGGACTGTTGCCTGCGACCTCAAGTCCTCGTCCAAGACAGCATGCAGCATAACCCTGGTCTCGGTGCGCGGCGAATTGCCCTGGCACCCGCGGCTCCAGTCGTATCCAAGGGCATAAGCGAGGATGCTGCCGTCGCGATTGAACGCCGTAGCAGTGATGGGGGACGGCGATGACGACGACGACGCGTTGTTATTGCTCGGGTCGCCAATGTTCTGAGAGGGGACGACGGGCGGGTAAGTGATCAGCTTGGTGCGCGCCGCGCGGTCCCAGAAGCAGAAGGCGCCGTCCGACCCGGCCGTCACGAGCTTCGTGCTGTGCACCGGGTGGAACTGCACGTCGTTGACGGCCCAGATCTTGGTCTGCTTCATGGGGTCGTCGTCGATGCTCCCGCGGTGGCAGATGAATGCGAAGTTCATGTCCCTGTTGGGAAAGGAAGCGGACGATGGCTATGTGTTAGGTGCAGGTTCAATAAGGTCGAGAATGTGGAAGGGGATAGATGGGAATTAAGAGATGATGGAAGGGGTGTTACACTAGAAGATTAATGACATGGGTAGAGACAGACTTATAGGAGATGAAATATCGACTAAAGATGAAAAATCACAATACCTGGCTTCATCTTCATCAACAGCATTGATACCGCATCGGCCCTCAATACTAGCCGTAGCCCAGCCCTTGCCGTCCGGGAAAGCCGTGACGACCTTGGTCTGGTACCCGAGCGGGGAGTCGACCGTCTCGAAAGGTTCTACCGGGTTCCTGAGGTCGACGAGGTGGACGAGGAAGTCGGCCGTGGCCACGACGAGCAGGTTGGCCTTGACGTCAAGCGAGTAGACGCGCTCGTCGAAGGATAGCGTGGCAACCGCCTCACTCGACCGTTGTTGTTGTGGTGGTTGTCGGACATCCCAGAACTTGATCGTCTTGTCCCACGATCCGGACACGACCATGGCCCCGCCCCTCCCCGGCACCTCGGCGAAGCGGACGCCGCGCACCGGGGCGTCGTGCGAGCCGATGACTTGCTGCTGCCCTGTAGAGACGTCCATGATGTGGATTTGCGCATCAGCTCCGCCTGCGACGACCGTCTCTCCATCCTGAATTTAGTACATGTTAGCCGGGGACGTTGTATTAGAGTTGGGTATAGTATGTTTGTTTGTTCGTTTACCCAAGACATAAAATACTGGTTTATTTCCAAGCTAGATCGAGGATGGGGACAACTGTAAGGTTACGGAGAGACGGGCTTAATGACTTACCTTGGCCCAGTCACAGCTGAAGACCGGCGCTTCGGCGGTGAGGGCGGCGACTCCTTTCGCGGAACCGGTCGAGGCGACGTCGTAGATACGCACCTTGCCGTCCCACGATGCCGCGGCTAGATGGTTAGCCAGCGGAGACCACGAGAGAGACTGGATGGTGTCCTCGCTATCGGATGGTAGTGCGATGTCGTTGGCTAAAGAGCCGATGTTTGAAGCAGACATCATTGTTCGTGGATGAGAAACGCCTGTTTTAGAGGAGAGTACAGTAGGTTTGGACATAGAAATCGATCTAAGAAGTATAATGTGAAAGGGTGGTAAGCGAGACTGATGTGTATCCGGGTGCCTGCTATGCATCGCGGAGAGCTTGTCACGGCAGCTAGCTACTGTTAGTCAAATATATATCAACACGAGGGCAATATAGCAAAACACCGGAACACCATGGGAATCTTGCTGTTCACTGTATATCCCATACACGCTATTCTCTTCTACCCTTTTTTGTCGTGGAAACACATGGGTTGTCTCAGAATATCGGTGCTTAGACCTACTTAGATCTCCTTAGATTAACAAGATTATTATTTTTATTTGTGTACACCTCTACGAGAGCTTGGTAGATTTGATAAGGTTTGTCTTCAAACCACTCTTTTCTCCAGTGTAGCCGCCCTTTCCTGGTCCACCCGAGTACACTGCCTTTTGACTCTTGAGTTTCTTCAGCTTGCTTTGGTAGGCTAGCTTCTTCTTAACTGTTTGAGGGGTTAGTATACAGACTTTATTTCAAGCACTATAGGATTGATTCGGCGAAAATCCTTGACATGGAGGATAGATGAAGAATAATTTGAAAACACATACCTCTAGGATTCCGCACTTCCTTCTTCCTCTTGGGAGCCAGACCCTTGTTAGCTTTAATGGCATAAGAAATCTCTCTACGGCCGTCAGGCCCGACCTTCTCGACCTCGACAACACGATCAGCAGAGCCAGCGGTGGCAATGACCTCTGCTTTAGCCGCCTTTGCGTTCTTCCGCTTGTTCGAGGCTGCCGCAATCATGTCATAATATTCTTCATTTCCTTCGTCTCTGATAGCCTTGGCTGTCTCGTGATCCTCATCGTCGCTGCCCTCTCCGAGATCGGCGCCATTGTTTGAACCCTTTTTGCCACGCTTCTCAGCTTCGGCGTTAAGACGAGCCCTTCTATCCTTAAGCCGCTCTCTATATGGGATATCCATGTCACCACCAGCGTCACGGCCTCCTGCTGCTCTGCGATTGGCCTTCTGGGCAATCTGTGAGGTGTAGAACCTGAGACTCTTCTTTCGTGCTGCTTTCTCAGCGGCTGTTTTGCTGTCGAGGTAGTCCTCTTCTCCAAAATCCGAGTTGCTGTCCTCATCATCTTTAAACGCAACCTTTTTCTTAAGGACCTTCTTAGGAGCGAGTAAAGAGTCGAGATCAGCTAGCGAATCTTCGATCGCCTTGGCTTTGCGTTCTGCTTTCGCCTTAGCCCTCTTGGCCTTATTAGTATCCTTGGGTTCTTTCGGTAACACTGTATCTTCATCATGCATATCAATGTCCTCGTCTTCTGGTGGCGATAGTAGCGTATCAGCCGGCTCTATAGATTTTGGTGCTTCCATGTGCTCCACCTTTTTCCAGGCATTGCGGCATTCTAGAAGAGTGCTCATAACTTCATGTTCTCGCAACTCGGATGGATCTAACGTTTTTGCAACTCCGTTTCCATCCCTAGCCGGCGATGTTAATATACCGAAGTACATGGCCAGCGTAGCTACTAATGAACCAAGAATTCGATCTGCAGATATTCATGTTAGTGACGACGAGAGGAATACGAACAAGAGTTATGCGTACATTTCACAACGGCTAGGCTCCCTGGGTCCTGGCCTTCTGCTTCTTTTTGAAGTTCTACTAGCCGAGGCTGTAGCTGTAGAAGTTCATCGGCAAGGAAAGGAAGCTCCGGGTAGCGTGCTTGTAACAACCGATTTCTCTCTTCTGGGCCCATGTCAGGCGGTATTTCCACCTCTTTGAGCACTTCGGTAACAACGTCATCCTGGTCCGCGTCTTCGGCTTCGCCAGCCAGCCATTCCTCCTCGTTGAAAAAGTCGGCCTCGGACATCTTGGCCAGCTTCTTCTTCTGCAAGCGCAGAGCCTCTTTTTCTTCCTCCTCCGCATCTACCGTGGTTTCGATCTGATCGGCATTGTAGTAGTCCCTCTTCGACGAACCCCAATAGCCCTCGTCATTCTCCCCCTCGTCTTGCTTTTGTTCAACGTCTGAATCGTCGTCATCCTGCCTCTTTCCAGAGTTGCCTGACTTCTGTGATTGTTTGTGGTGAGGTTTGTCGTCTTCATCATCGTCGGAATCTTCAGAATAGCCGAAAATCTCCTCGTCGTCATCTTCCTCTAGCAATTCCTCAGCTTTTTGGCGCTTAGTCTTGGGCCCCTGATTGAACAGAATCTCGTCGTCATCCTCCTCGAACCGGTCTTGGTCGTTCATAACATCTCGATAACTGGATATTCGGCCGATCTTGCTATCTCTGGGGTTAAACTCTCGTGGGCCTGCAGACTGGGCGGCCGAGGTGGCCTTCCGTTTCCTGCTCATTTTGTGGAAATTTGCTTGAGAAACTATTCGTAGTTTACACTTTGGGGATGGTTCGTGATTGCAGCACATGAACTTTTTTCGAAAGAAATCTTATCGGGTTCCTCGTTATCGCCCCCACTAATCCCCCACCTCCATTATAATGGGTCTCATTAAATGAGATAGGTACCCACATTGATCTAGGAATCATGTACCTTGTACCTTACCAACAGCTCTACTTACATATTAATCAAAGGATTATTTTGTACGACATGCCCTCCAATTAGGCCGAATCACAACCTTCCTGAAAAGACTCGCACCAATTACTGCCAGGGCTCCTCCTCTCATGAGCGACTCTTCACAGCCTGTGTGGATTGCTATTTCAATTGGCCTTGTTGTGTTTTTACTAGCCGTGACAATGGGCGCAGCTTGGAGCAAGAACCAGATGCCCGTCGAGGGCAAAGTAAGTACCTAGACGTCGAGGTCTTCACGACACCCCAGGATGGACGCATGGATGGATCGATGATTGACTTGTACCGTTGCTGACCTCAATTGTGCTTTTTAGACGGTGCTCATCACGGGTGCATCGGAGGGCATGGGCCGCAGTGTCTCGCGACAGCTGGCTGAGAAAGGCGCCAGCGTGCTTCTTGTGTCGCGCTCGGCTGGCAAGCTAGAAGAGGCAATGGCAGAAGCGAAGGTACGTGTGCCCTTGATCTAGCCTACTTCTCGCAACCATGGCGATCACCACAGCCTCAACTCACGCCTCTTCGCGCTCTAGGCCGCCGCACGCAACCCGCAAACTCAACGATTCCACTACATCACCGCAGACGTCTCCAAGCCCGACTATGCCGGCCCCCTTCTCACCCAAGCAATCGAATGGAACGACGGCAAGCCCCTTGATATCGTATGGTGCATCGCCGGCAAATCTACGCCTGACTTCTTTGCCGAGGCTCCGCTCTCGGTGTCACGACAGCATATGGACCTCAACTTCTGGGGGACCGCCGAGATGGCCCACGCCATACTGCGTCTGTGGTGCGCGCCGGATGCCCCTGTGCTACCCGAGCCGAAGCACTTGATCTTCACGTCGTCTGCAGCTGCCTTCTTCCCCATCATCGGATACGGCACCTATACGCCCTCGAAGGCGGCATTGCGCGGCCTAGCCGACACACTGGTTCAAGAACTCGAGATATACCCGCAGAACGTGAAGGTCCACATCGTCTATCCTGGCGGCATCTCGAGCCCGGGCATGGAGCGTGAGAACCAATCAAAGCCCGAGATCACGAGTATCATCGAGGAGAGCGATCCGATACAGACCCCCGACGTCGTAGCCACCGCCGCCATCAGCGGCCTTGAGAAAGGCTATTTCGCAGTCACTGTTGCTTTTCTGGGGAATGTGCTCCGCTGGGGCACTCTTGGCGGGTCGCCTCGCAACAATTGGGTCGTCGACACCTTCATGTCTTGGATCATTGCCGTAGTCTGGATCTTTGCTCTGCCGGATATCTACGGGAAGATCAGGAAGTACGCTAAAAAGAATGGCCATCCGATTAACTACCGGAGGAAGTACACTCATGAATCGTGATGGTGGATGGGCCTAGAACAGCTAGTGTGACGTACCGACTTGTAATGTATGATATACCCTCATAGTTTAATATTTTTGGTTTTCGGTGCTAGTCATGAACAATGTCCCAACAAATTTTCTAACCGCAAGGATGAGTCAGTAAACTCCAGTGCATGTGTTTCGAGTGCTCATTGGACATCAGTATAGAAGCACTGGACAAATACTCGAAAGCTGAGCAAATAAAGCAAATAGTGTTTGTTGCATGTCTCAAGTTTATCGAGTACAGACCCACCTTCGCGACGCCAGGGGAATTTCAGCATGAGTTGCTGACAATATTGAAAATGACAAGGCGAGAAGAGAAGTTGGCATGATGTCCTGGTTAGATATCGACAGCCTCTAGTTATAACAAATTGGCAATTCACAAATGACGGGTTTGCAACGTCTCTTTTTCTCTTCCTTTTTTCTTGCATATATAGAACATTGGTTGGTTTATTCATCTTGTATCAACAATCCAACCTTTCTCCGGAGTCTCCGACTTACTCCGAAAACTCTTTGCTGGCTCTTTGGTATAACTTCGTTGCAATCATCCATACTCTCACGCCATAAGCCCCCATATTGCAACATATGATGGCGGTGCCTCCCCCTATTTTATGCGTTCACTTAGGCACTCCGGAGGCCTTAACAGAAAAAGGAAATCAAGGTAGAAAGGGGTCAACGTTGCCGCCGATTCGTAATTAAACAAGATATATGGTCCACCACAGCCATCAGATGCAATGCTCCCCCCACTTCACGGCGTGTCTCTGATCTCATGTGGGTTTAGCGCTGTCCAGGAGCTTCCTGCGAAGCCAAAGACGGTCTTTGATAAAACATGGAGGAAAAGGGATGGATATGTCCGGACAATTCGGCGCAAAACGAAACACATAGAGATCGGCTTTCCGGCTGATTGAAAGGATATAGGTGTGTGAGTCGTTAGCCAGATCTAAAACATTACTGGCAGCGGTAGTTTAATCGCTGGTAAACACTTTGTGGGTTGTGTCCTCGACATTTGCCGAAACACGATCAACCGATCAGATGAGACCGCACAATCGAAGGTTTTCTTGGATAATGATGTCTATGATTTTGTTAGTATCGATTTCCTAAAGTTATATAAGGTTGCTCTTACCATTAACAGCAGCCATGACGAAACGAATTTGCGTTGTATCAGTCGCGCAAGTGAAGTGCTGTTTGAAAGAAAAGTTAACAATTACAATGCACACAAGTTATTATTCGATTTTGAGAGGGTCAAGAATCAGCGCGCCTAAAAACTACCCAAAAGGAGCAAATAGAAAATCGAAGGATGCGTACTGTGTAGATTTGCTTTGTCTCGTGCTGATTTAAGCTGACGAAGCGATTGAGGATATAGTCGCAAGCGGCAGCATAATCCTCGCCACCTTCGTAGTCGGGGAAGTAGTTCTTCATAGGGCTAACAGGAAGCTTCTCCTTGAATCGATCGATCTTGTTCAAGAACAAGATAATGGACGTCTTAATAAACCACCTCGAGTTGCAGATGGAGTCGAAGAGAGTCAGAGCCTCTTGCATACGATTGACGGTCTCGTCTTCGAAGAGCAATTGATCGTACTCGGATATGGCGACCAGGAAGAGAATGGTAGTGACATTCTCAAAGCAGTGAATCCATTTCTTTCGTTCTGATCGCTGGCCACCAACATCGAACATCCGGTAGGTTAGATCACCAATGATAAAGGTCGTTTCTGTGATACCGGTTGTTTTGACTCGTGAGCGTAGGACGTCTTGATCGTTAGGCATATAATCGGGCGTAGCGATACGCACGATGTTGTCGAAATAGCTTTAAATGCATGTTAATCATACAACATATCGCTTGCAAGGAATGCTGACTACTCACTATCTCGCTGAATCATTCAGTTGATACTCGCGGGATCGCTTGAAGCACTCCTGGACGCCACGATCCTTCCACAATGCTTCAATAGCATTGCCAACTTCAGGAGGTAAGACATCACCTTCAATCTGTGCGGGTTGCATAAAGATGGTTTGAACGTGATACTCCATGCGTTGATCCTCTAGTGGTAGTTCAAGGGACTCCATAGCCTCCAAAATGACGCGCATCGACTGTACCGTATTGCTGAAGATGATCTCCTTGAAGGATTCCCGCTCGTCGCGCGAATATCCACCCTCGTGGATCAGCTTCATCTGCTTCAATATTGTCGACTTTCCGGATTCACCAGCACCTATTTTAACCAAACATTAATGACAAGACACAAACCGTAATCACGAATTGCAGCCTACTCACCCAGAAGAAGCATCTTGATCTCGTTGCGTTGCATCATCTTGTCCCGCTTCAATTGATTCTCGATCTCCTCATTACGGGCCTTGCCCTCCTTCTCCTCCGTACTCATTCCACAACCCATCTTGACGAGTGTGAATGGACCCTAGCAAGGTATTGATTTGTAACGTATCTCAATCGGGAGCACAGCGATCAGTGGTAGTAAGTCGAGGGAAGCCGTTGTCGTGTGCTACAAAATGGAATGGTTAGTTGATGAAGAGGCAGAAAGGGAACGAAAATGGGCTGTGCTGGGTGATGGGATTGGGATGTGCGGATTGCGCTGGCACGATGTCTTGCAACACGTTCGAGGTCTGTTTCTTTGAGACGTGGCCAGGTTTATACACACAAAGCAATGTCCATGCACGTAGCCACAATGCCGGATATGATAAAGCAATCCTAGGCAAAGTAGCGACAGAGCATCGAAGAGTCGCGACACGCACACTCGATGTTGAAATGGAGGAACAAGTTGTTCTTGACCACTGTTGCAGAGAAGACGACCTCGAGTGGTTACGCGCTGTTGAGTGTATGTGTGTCTGTGTCTGTGTCTGTGTTTGTCTATGTGTGTGCGATGATGGCAGGAAATGTCAAGGTTCTTTGCAGCAAAGAGTCCGATGGCGACTTACCAAAGCAGCGGCTCCGTTAGATGGATGATAAGTGTTGGGAAAACAAAGCGATAGGCTGATGATGGGCCACCAGAAGGAGAGAGCGACGAAGTTGATGATGAGAATGGACGGCGAGGAAGGAAAAAGGAAAAAAGGGCGGTTGAGCGAGATTGCGACCGGGGGCGGAGATGGATTGGGCAGACAGTGCAGGGTGGTGTACAAGGAAAAGGCCTTGTCGTGCTTGGTATATAATGTACCTACACTGCGCTAGGTAGGCGTGGGTGGAGCTGCCAGGCTAGTTGGCTAGCCACTAGAAGCGACCAACCAGTCACCAGTGCCAGGGACTCAGACTTTTAAAGGACTGCACACTACTGTACGCTAACCATAGCGTACTATGTATAGGCAGGAACTGAATTAACGAGGCATCCCTGATGCTTCAGCTCAACTCCCTAATCCATTATGGGGAGTTTTATCACTCACAGCATACGCATACACCAAGTAGGCAATTAGACTATACCCAGGTGGGGAGTCGTCTATGTGCTACATTAGTGTAATGCTAATGCGCTATGGGACAAGTCCAATGCTTTCGCTTTGCATGCTAGGTACCCTTACCCTACCTGAGTAGGTACTGTACCTACAGTATAAGTATACATACATAGTTACTCTTGTCGTTCTTACAAACATTGTGATGTCTGCAACCCGGTATGCATAGGATAAATATGATACTATTTTTATAGGACACAAGGGAGACTCATGAATCATTACGGCAGTCTGCACGATACCTATCAAGCTTAAGTAATTACATAGCGTGGGCTGATTGATTGTTATAAGTAGGTACGTGTAGATCAGATGGCTGGAACGGTGTTTTCAGGGGCATGGCGAGACTGTTACCCCGAAACAGTCAAGTGCCATGTCGCAAGTGTTGCTGCAAACTGCAAGGAAGGGTGCGGGCACTAAACCTATAACAAGTTAGCTAAATGAATGGTGGTGCAGTTGGTAGATGAGCATCTCCAGAAGAACTCCAGAAAAGGGACAAGGCCATGCAGACAGTGGGGTCAATCGCCTACCTAGACAACTACAGTACGGGCAAAACTGCATGATTACCTATGTAGGTAGGCAGTAGGTGGGCAGTGTAGTGTAAGGAATTACTTAAGTATTGTGCATGCAGATACGCTACAGCATACGCAGTATTGTATGCGTAGACCCTAGACAGACGCTATAAAGGTCGGGCAACATTGGTGAGGCGAGCTTCGTCTCAGACCGGGACTTAAGCACGGTATCGTGGCACGATTTATCTACCTAGTCTACTATACATGCACTGCGTATACCTGGTAGCGATACACCTGATATTAAACCTCAGGACTCAATAACACAGCGACACACCCCATCTATGATATAAATATCAATTGTCCCCACCTCCCGTCTCATGGGCTCGTTCTTATCCAGACCGAGGTAGAGATCAAGCTAGGTTGCAGAGATAGGAGATCGCAGCGCCTTGGACCGATATATTGATACTTCGACACGTCGCATGTATAGACAGGCATCAATGGGTTTGTTTG
Organism: Xylaria sp. FL1777; assembly: GCA_022578965.1. Lineage (NCBI taxonomy): Eukaryota > Fungi > Ascomycota > Sordariomycetes > Xylariales > Xylariaceae > Xylaria > Xylaria sp. FL1777. The sequence goes on along the minus strand of MU400558.1, from coordinate 176,426 downwards.
CAGTTGGCATTCGGCTCGTAACATGGGAAAAGCGACAGACAATCAACCTGGGACCCAGATCTGACAGACCTGACAAGAATATCCCTTAGTCTATCTAGGCTTATTGTCGACCCCGCGAGACCAGTGCTTGGTTGCCATGCTGACTGCCGGCGAGGATGGACATCCCAGAGGCCTAAGAACGGTACGGTATTCTGATCCTACAGTTATTCAGGTCTCATCATCATCATGAAGGGCGATACAGTATTCGGCCATTTTGCAGTTCGCCTATATAAACCACATGTGCAATCATTCCCCCAACCTCCCTCCCTACGATCATATCAAGGGAGATGTTTGCAGTGACCGCTACTTGGAAATGGGTGACGACTTCCGCGTATCTGCCCTGTTCTTTTTCTCAGCCATGTTGTTTATACTTACGCCACCAAGCCGCAGCATCGCGCCCTCTACGACGTACGGTGCCTGTCGGGACCGCTGTAGTGTAAGGTATTGGATGGATGTGATGCAGGCATGCTTACAATCTTACAGTATGGGCTGAACTGCCGATCTACCTGCTGGCACCATCAAACGATTACCCGTTTTGGTTCCCTATGAAGGCAAACAACGGTTTATGCCGGGCTTAGACCACCGCTATCCACCGCTATCAGGTATAAAAAGCACAGAGATGATTCCACAATCAGCGATAGGGTTGTTTTTCCAGTTTCCGAGAAGCTAGTTATGCAATGCATTCAACCAACCTGCAGCGACATGGCGACGCCACCCGACAAGGAAGTTGATCTGACAAAAGCCTCAACACGGGACCTAATAAGTCGGTAATACTCCAGAGTTGCCGACATGGTAGCCTATCACAGACGCGGGCTCCTCACCTGTCTGACGGTGTCAGCGGCGTCATATTTATTTATATCTCCTGCCTGCCAACTTCGGGGGATGGGTGGTGCGAGTAGGCTAACTGCCTCGAGACATAGGTAAGTAGGTTACATAGCAGGCAGGTAGTTTAAAAACGGCAGCCTTTTCCACGAGGCAGCAGATGTGTGTGGTTCAACAAATGGGTTGCACTCTTTCTGCTGAGAGTTGCCTGCCCAATCGCCTTTCCCGGTCGACAAAACCGGAGCCCGGCCGTGCCGAATTGCCACATACCATCTAAGACACTGGATAAGCAACTCTGGACTCCGGACGAGACGACGACCACTCGTTAACTAAGGTGTATACACCCTACCCACGGGCCACCGTTAACCTACAATCATGTCGAACTTTTTTTATATCTCGTAGCCGAGAACCTCGAGTCTACAACGTGGTGTGACGGCTGACAGTTTTTCCGGGTTTCGGCAGATGCAGCTGAAAAGGTTCCATGTGGCCGCTAGAAGGGTGCGCTCGGATCGTAGGGGGAGAAAGAAAACATACCTACATGTCAAGGCTTTGGCGGGGTAGGTCGGGTACTCACTCAGACTCTCGAACCTTCAAACATGGCGCGGAAGCATGCCTAATCCGTTCATGAGGTGAATCGATGGAACGATGAGATAGATATCGCCAAGATCAAGATCCTAGTAAATTTGAAACATCTTCAAGGCTAACCCGGGTAACTTTTCTTCAATGCGTTATAACTTTATTTCTTTAACTATATTATACTATCACTATATACGCATACGCAAAGTGTAGGGGATTACCACCAGGCAAGACTAAATAATCCCGGCTTAAATCCAAGTACCTGGTAGACACGTAGATTAGACTAAACTCATCGAAGATGGAATCAGATAAGCCAAGGGCTCATACGTCTTCGTCTTAGTCGCTTAAAGCAAACTCTTTCTTCAACTACTAAAGTACTATAGTAGTGATCGAGCATACGCCAAAGCACCGCGCAGAACCGATCCTTCGAAGCAAATCATCGGGGGGGTAATCCAGCCAGTCTAATAATTTGGTACAACTGATCTGCGACGGGACTGAATTACAAAACTCCCCACCACGAAACATGGTTCGCACACCGCGATTCAATAGATTTGAGACGAATACTACCCCGGTCCGCTTTGCGATACCAGGGGTAGGAGGATTATAAAAGACGAAACTCGACGTAGTTCGTATGGCAAAGTGGTTTAGACACTGCGTATCTAGGTGATAGACACGTAGTGAATCCAGGCTATTCTATTGTTTAGCACTAGAAGACTTTGCATTACGGGTGTGATAGATGTCTACCTAGATAAGTAATTATACATACGACAAAATTAGCAGTGGGCGTGGGCAACCATTCACGAGGCGTAGTAGTCCTGGTAATATTTTCCCCATCTTTACCACGAGGCCTATACTGTTGTTCTAGATCTATTCTAGACTATACTATGGCAATCAAACACTCTATAGTATCGTCAACTATTCCTTAGCTACGTCTAGCTCCTCTGATCAAACTACCGGTACATTTATTAGTTGACAGTGCAGTTTACTGTAGGTATGTACGTCGGCAGTTATGGCTAGCAAGTCCATGCTAACTTTGGGATATTCTATTAGTATTTTGGGGAAGAGTATGCTGGTTTAAAGTTTCAAAATACCTACCTTACTCGTAGTTAGACCTTGGGCTCCTCTTTTTGGTGTACCGGTAGTCTACATCATTATTACCATTGATATTCCAATCGAAATTAGTTTCTTGATGTTCTTTTCAGATACTTGAAGTCTTATATAAGTAGACGAAGGATCCGAACGATGTAATAGTTCCAATTGTTACCGTTCCAGCGCATCTGCAAGACAATACAATTCCCGAAGCGTACATACATGTCTGACACTACTCAATCTAGACTCATAGGACCTAAACAGCCCGCATTTCCCTGCATTGGGCTCTGTGCCATAGCCGGCATGACAGGTCTCAAGGTGCAGTGATGGGTCGTCTAATTACACTGCGCTACACGCCGTTTGTGGGCGTCAGCCCAAGACAAATTCAGAATAAGTCCTGCCCCAGCCAGACCAGGCCAGCGTGCCAGAGTGTATATCGTAACCCCTACAGATAGGTTGCTGGTACGTGTTAGTCAGTCAACTGGATCGAGTGTCAGGCTAGTCCGGGCTGGTCTAGCGGCAGATCTCTCCACGATTTGCTAGATTGGTGCGCTGAATCGAGCTTTACGCGCAAAACAGCAGAGACAATTCATCTGAGTTCATCTACCTACCTACCTATTGAGCAATCATTAGCTCCTCCACAATCAGCGTCCTGTCACCCGATCCCCAGCTTTAAATTTCCAGCCGTCGCTCTCAACAGTCCACAATTGCGCAATGTCTGCTGGGATCGAGCTTGACCGTTACGAAAGAGGCTACGACAGGCTAGGTGGGCAAGGTATGGCAAACGACATTTCTTGTTGTCCTAATTTTTAACCTAAATTATCTACGTACTGGGACATATGAACCAATTGTCCCAACTTGTATACGAAATAGCTTCGGAAGCTAGATGCTTACATTTGTTTGATATACCGTAGTCTTCAGCAGCAACGATGTTCACCCAGACCGAGTAAACGAGGCCAAAGACACCCGCGAAAGCGCATGGGCGGAAGTCGACAAGCAAAAAAGTTGCATGCGACGTGTACGTCTCCCGTCCACACTACTCCACTTCCCTACGACTGAGGCTACCTTTCACGTTGTCGTCGACCCCAAGGACGTTTTTGAAGTTTGCAGATCCTCATACGAACCCCGTTAATGAAGCCCCTTTATACCTAGAACAGGCACACGAAGCGTATGAGCGAGGTGATGGCGCTACGGCTAAGCATCTGAGCAACGAGGGAAAGCGGCATGCCGCCGAGGCAGACATATTATTCTCGAAAGCGAGCGATATCATATTCGAACAAAATAATCCAGAAGTCAGGCCCCCTCCCGATACTATCGACCTACACGGCCTATATGTTGCAGATGCTGTGAAACGGGTCGAGAAGCGGGTTCGCGAGGACCAGCAAAAGGGCAAAACCCATCTCCATGTGTAAGAACCCTTTAGCTTCTTGCCCAAGGAGGAGACGTGGATGTATGACACATCAAGCTAATACACTATATTGGTAACCGCAGGATTGTTGGAAAGGGTAACCACAGCGTCGATCACGTACAGAAAATCAAACCAGCCATCGAGGAACTCTGCCAAAACCTCGGGCTACAGTACGCGACGGAGGAGAACGAAGGACGAATCTATGTGAACCTACAGGGCGAGGAGGTCACACACATACCGGCGTCGCCGCACCACGACCAGCCCCACGGCCAGCCCCACGGCCAGCACCAAGCTCACCAGCAGCAGCAGCAGCAGCATTACGGTGATCAGCAGCAGCACTATGCCGCCCAGCAGGGACAGCACTATGGTGGACAGAACCAGCAAGAGGAGCAGGATGATGAAATCGAGAGATTACTCACAAAGCTCTTCAAAAAATATTGCTGTACCGTCATGTAGAGAAAGGTATTGGATGTATATGGCTGAAATAGGTTCAGCCAACGTGGGAATTGATTTGTGAAAGAATTTAGGCACAATGTTAGATATCATACGGTATGTCTATACCAGGTAATGTCCTTGTCGAGGCACTCTACAGACATCCTTCTCGCTATTAGGTCGAGAAGTAGGTAGCTAGACGATTAGAGCACTACAGTAGTAAAACCAACAATTAATAACTATAAATAAAGCGTGGGTAAGTACTTACATCGGTAAAAATTCGACGGAAAAACTCCTGGGAGAGGAACGGGTCGCCTGGGTCAACCCAGATTGGCTGAACATTAAATGTTTATATTGAGTTCATGCTCCACGAAAAGATAGTTGGTAAGCACGATTTGCTACAATGTAACCACGATCCAACTGAGTAAACCAACAGACCAATCAACAAACCTGGACCTAATCCCCTGTTGCTCTTCTCCAGGTTCTTGGCCCCAGCATACGGCAGCAAATACCTACTGATATCAAAGAGCAATTCCCAGCAGCCTCTCGAAATCGAAATTTAGCAGCATAGCCTTACTATGAAGTAGGTATAGTGCCCTGGCCGGGACGCCCGTCCTAAGTACCTATACCATATCCTAGATAACTGCTGCGTGGTCCAAGCGTCTTGGTTATTATGGTTACTCGTTGAACTTAGCTGCTCTGCGAGACACTTGCTTGTTGCGTACTCCCACATGTGTACAATCATGGGAATGTGTACGATGAAGCTCACTAGGTAAACCTCTTGTATGCTAATCCACATAGTATTCAGTATCCACAGCTCAAATGTAACCGAGATGATCAGTATCGCGGAAGATCAAGTATAATCGTATACCGAGACCTACCAGGACCCTAGTCCAGCCAACAAACCGAACCACGCATATCTATATAACTACATAATCCTCAATAAGGCTGCCCGCTGTGTGGCCCGGGTTCCCGGTCAAATGCGTATTGGCTAGTATGATTTTGAGAGTTTGGGTCGGCAGCCCCTGAGATTGTCATCCTTAGAAGTGAGACATCACGAAGCCCAACCAATCTTCCTGATGCACTCGGACAGAAAACTCCGGAATAACTCCCTCACAGAGCACAAGGCTATATATATCTACATGAAAAAAAGAAATGTGGCGGTTCTATCCACGAGCCCTCTCTGACAACGGCATGGTCAAGGTATAATACCGTTTTTTAAACCTAGCTTTGTGCAATCGATATTCAAGATGTTATACATCTACACAGAGATATCCATTTTGGAAAAGAGAAGCTCCCTCTCACTCACTCTCTCACATACACATCAAAAAGACGCTCATCACAACACCTAGCGTTGTTCAGAGTTTTGCAGCTCTGTTTCTTGTGGACGAGGCGGATTCGTGGCTTTCCTCTAGCCGCGCGCTCCGTCATGAGTGATCCGAACATGCAGACGCATGGATCTGCGGCGTGGGCGCGTTGAACCCCAATCCCCCCAGGTCGGCTGCCTGCGAAGCGGTGATGGACAGGTAGTATCAGCCTCTTCCGAAAGTAAATTCTCAGTAGAAACAACATACTATGTCTTCTATTCCAATCAGAAGTTTCTACACTACATTCATAAACCTAGGTAGTTAGCATGAGACCAGGAAAAAATTGTAAGGCATACCAAGAGACCCATCTTAAATACGTTATCGAGCATGGATACTAGACTTACCCTTGCAATGACTAGGTAGGTTCAAGAGATACGACAATGTTGAGTAGAATTGCTATGGCTACTTCAACTCAGCTACCTATGCTCTTGCTGTAGAAACATATACCTGTAAACTAAGAACGATATGCATAGCAAAGCTCCAAAGCTTTAGACAGAGTGTAATATGTCGTAAAATGGTGCCATCTTAGGTATACTAGGTACCTGTAGGCTAGTTCAGGAGACGACATGGTACTTACATGGGTGGATACAACAAGTCGGTCGCCTACCTATATGGGTAGTATCATGGCGACCAACATGTATCCAGCATGTATCCAGCCACAACAATCGCATAACACCTTACATATGATGTCGTTGTTCCTGTTCTTTCTCTCCTTGGACACTATGTGTTCTATTTCGAATCGGTCTAGAAATCACGATGATTGCAACGAACTCGTTTACCGGGAGAAAATCAAACTCTATTGGGTGGCCAGAGTTGCAGGATTCGGAAGCATCCAAACCTAAATCGCAAAGGCACCGAGTATCACGCTGGCTTGCTCGATGGAGGAACAAAACAGCGCCGCTCTGTCAGAAATGTCGTGACCTCAAGTTGGATCTAAGTCCCCTGATGGCCAAACCCCCAGACATCTCCGAACTTCCTAAAGAAGCCGAAAGCCTAGATATGGACGAATTAGAGTCAAGATATACCGTACACATCAATTACTTCTCACCCAAGGAGGCTAAGGCATCAGGATCAGAATGCTCGCTGTGTGAATTTCTGCTCCGTTGTTTCCAGACTACGAGACAAGAGGGATGGTTATTAGGTTTGCCGTCGTGCTCCTTGACATTACGACCAAGATTCGACCGGTCGACTAATGTTAAGAAAGAGGGAACCATGATCCACAAGCAGCAAATCTGGGTCGAGTTCCAACCGATCGAGGGAGAGATACTAGTTGATTTGGTAGATCTCAAGGAGTGTAGGCCAACCGGGAAGAGAAGAGGGCCGATCTCCCCAACAGCTGATCTCAAATTACTAAAATGGTGGCTTAAGAATTGTGATCAGAGACACTCGCACAAAGATATCCCCAGTACAGTCCGTCCACGGATACAGGCCATTCTGGATGGTAGGATTTTCCGAGTTATTAACACTACCACCGGGCTCGTTGAGGCACTGACTTCTCTACCCACGTTTGTCGCTTTATCATACGTTTGGGGACCAAGTACTGGTGAGCCCAAGAACCAGCCTCTTAAGGGCGGACCGGTATCCGATTACCCTGCTACCATCCGGGATGCCATTGTTACCTCTAAGTCTCTTGGGTATGAGTGGCTCTGGGTTGACCGAGTCTGCATCGACCAGAACAGCGACGGCGAAAAGGCGAAGCTCATCCCATATATGAAGGACATCTATACAGCGGCTCAACTAACTATTGTCGCTGCTTGTGGCGAAAGCGCCGAAGATGGGCTTTTGGGTACCCAAGCAACGCCGAGGAAGGTCCTGAAACCACTTATCCTAGGACCTTCGGTTGCTGTTCTTCCCCCAGCTGAGCGATTTGTCCGCCTGATGAGAGATTGCGTCTGGAGTCAGAGGGGCTGGACGTTTCAAGAATATGTATTTTCGAGGCGTCTACTCATTGTATTCAAAACGGAGATGTTCTTCACCTGTGGACAGCGTACCTTTCGGGAATCATTGGGACGCCGCCCGGTCATCGACAACAAAGGCGCTGTCGACAGATGGTTGTTCGACAACACTGGACCATGCGACGCAGCAGAGCTGCAATCCAGATTTCAGAGGACAGCAGACAAGCCGGAGGACATGCTGACTGTACACCTGTTCTTGGGAGGAGTGGCAGACTATTCTGGCCGTCAATTCAGTGTCAAGGAAGATAGAATGGGGGCGTTTTCTGGGGTGATTTCATCGGCCATGAGCCCCATGGACCAGGTGTCCGAGGAGGCACTCCTCAAGCATGGACATCCATTGCGTTTCTTCGAATCGCTCCTGACTTGGGAACGTGGACTTTTTATAAAGAGTTCGCTCCTGGACCCCAACAAGAAGCTACGTGTGCCGTCTTGGAGTTGGGCTTATACGGGCTACCCAGTGATCTTCAAAATTTTGGGTGGTCCGCCGCGCTCCTCTGACCAGTACGTATTCTTCAATTATAGCCAGCTTCCAAATCACGACGTACTGGGCTTGCCGTCGAAGAGCAACCCTACTGGTATTCTGCTAGGATTACCGGTACCAGATGAGCTGATCGCGGATCGATCCTGGATTGAAAGTTCACCACAGGAGTCAAAATCTGACCCTGAAGGGGGAGAATGGGCCACTGCAGCAGCGTCTATCTCACCGTTACCCAAACTTCACCTATTAACCCTTGTATTCGATGCACGTTTTCTGAAATATGATGATTATACTGAAGAGTATATGTTAGCAGCTCTAGGAACCACCGAAACTAGTTTGGACATACGAAGGAGGGTGGATAAGGACGCTCGTCCTGACCGCATATATAATTGGTCTCTTCAACCTGGGTGTGAGTCTCTTTTCCCTGAACGGGGAGTCAGTCCTCGGTCACGGCCATTTGAGACCTTTGCTATAATCACAGGATATCCAGACAGGGGGGCATTCAACTATGGGGAGTGGTCCAATGAAATTTTTTTTAACCTGTTCGTGCTGCTTTTGGAACCGACGGGGGAGCAGGACACATACTCGCGGCTGGGCATGAATACTATCCCGTTCGTCTGGATGAAGTCGTATGCTTCTGGTGTAATCAAGAAAGGGAGACCACGATGGCAGTACATACATCTTGTTTAGGTAATCATGGTATCCATTTCGTAGCAAAACATAATCATGACGCAAACAAGATAACTAGAGTCTATAGCCGCTGAGCTTTCCGCTGCAGACTGCATGCATCGAGCTAGAATGGTGACTCCAATTCCACGGGATACCATTTGCGCAACTCAAGCCATCACGAAAGAAAATGCGCCCACTTAATGAATTTAAATTGCGAAGCATATAGTGTTGAGCTTTATCGAATTTTAGCTTCGCTATAGGCTTATATCTTAGAATAGAGCGTTGGAACCTGCTACTCGTGTGTTATTAGACAGAACTAAAAGATCATGGTACCATGACTACAGAGCCTGCCATGGCCCAAACTAATATCACTCTATGGAAAACGATCCTTAATTTTATGAGGCAAGAAAGCGTCTCATTGGTACCAGCATATCAAATTTCGACTATCAACAATACTTACGCGTCGCTCTCCATCGAATACATGTAAAGAACGAACGAACAAGCGTCAATCAATTAAGAAGACTAAATTAATGTGTTAAAGACTGGAATAAATTGCGTTTCTTCTAAGACTAACTCTTTACTTCAAGGGTTTTCCGCTTAATGTCATTAACGGCGGTATTTATTTGGAGAAAACTACCTTATCGGACAGTCTTACGGTCTTCCCCCTCCTAGCTGAGTACAATGTTCGCTTCTAATGATATGTCTTCTCCCAACGTCTAGGTGTCCAAGCGCCACGCATATCATATACATTTGTCAGTAAAACATAGAGCCATACGGGCAACAAGCATCGAATCAAGAACCTGTATTACTGTATTTCTTTCAGCATGAGACGCCACCTCCAGACGGCACATTTTGGCAGCTTGAGCTCTTCTTGCCACCAGTGACGCTGACGCCGCTCCAGCTCCAGTTACTGCAGCTGCCCGTGCCACACTCGATATAGACATCCAAGGCGTCGCTCCCAACCGTGCCCGTGACATTCTGCAGCACAAAGCCAGTGATAACGACTCCGTTGGTCGGGCTGCCCTTGACGCCGTTGTAAGACTGGGTGACGACCACGCCGTAGTCGGAGTAGTCGGCGTCGACGCCGGCACCGTCGAGGTAGATGTTGCGGTACGTGATATCCTCGACCGTCCCCGTGGCCCCCGAGATGGTCTTGATGCGCACGGACTGCTGGGACCTCTGGACCGTACTGTCGGCGAAGGTCACGTTGGACACCACGTTGACGGTCTGGCTCCCTACTGACCCGATCGACAACCCGTGCCCTCCGGAGCAGAACCCAGAGCCGAAGTAGATGTTCCTTCCGCTGTTGACGGCGACACAGTCGTCTTGATTCCAGACTTGAGCCCCTATTATAGTCACGCCGTCGGCGTTGTTGACTGTTTCGTGGTATTATTAAGATTTGGCCAAATGAATCCTCTATCTTGACTTTCTTTAAAGAGGAAGGGGGGGAAAGGACATGAAAAGGAGCACCTAAAGAATAGAGGTCTGGGAAAGAAACTTACTGTTGAACGCATCCGTGTTCTTCCCCAAAGACGCGCCATCCCGATCATCGACCGTAACATCCTTGACAGTGAGGTTGTAGACATAATTCAGGCTAAAGCTATTCTTGGGCGCGTTCTTAATCGTGATGCCATCGAGCACGGAGTCATTAAGGTGATTAGCCTTGAAGAACTTAGGCTTGGTCACGCCGCCGCTGCCGCCCATTCCATCCCAATACAGGGCCCCCTGACCGTCGAGCACGCTGCCCTCGGCGCCTTTGACCGTGATGCTGTTCCCGCTGACGGAGAACAAGGAGCCCTCCCACTCGGAGTACCCGAACGTCGTCGTCCCCTCGAAGATCACCGTCGTCCCGTCGTTCAATTTCTCCAGGTTGAGCGTCTTCCCGCCCGGCACCTGGAGCGATGATAGAACGATCGTCGAGCATGATGCCTTGCTGACGCTAGCGGACGAGTAGCCCAGCGATCCGCTGAACGTGCACGAGTTCGCGCGGGGGGCAACGGCGTTCTCGAGGCGTGGCGCCGGTGTCACCATAGGCGCTGCTGCCCCTAGGACGCCGGTAGCGAAGAATAGGGGATAGAGGGCCACTGCCGCAGCAGCTCTCGCAAGAGGGGAATGCATCGTGAAGAATGCGATTCTATCTACGAGTTTGGCAAGATAGGTTACGATTGCAGAGACTATGGGGAAATCATGGGAACAAGATAGAGCGGCACGACGAGACGCCGGCCCTTGCTCATATAAGAGGGAGGCGATTTATGAACATCGCTGTTCATCCCCCCTTTCAGTCATCCTCGAAGACTCTACCGGGATACCACCAAGAATATTTCTTTCTACTCTAGCAAAGTCATAAATGCCAAGTCTGGACCGATTGGTGGAACTCGACCAGGCATGTTCTGTCTACGCCTTTCGGTTCTTGCTATGTTCCGTTATAACCTATGTCACAATCCCCTCTTTGGTGTATGCATCCAGTTGTTTTTATGGTCACTCCAGCCGTAATGAAGCCGTTCCTTGAATTTTAAGCGACACTGCGAGTTGAGTAGCGTCCGGCAAACTAGTTTAATGGGTTTACAATATCTAGATACTGAGATGACAATAAAATACCTAGGTTGGCAAGGAAGATGAGAAGGAGAGCGGCTGGCTGATTGGTGGAAAGCAGTCGATTTCACCGCGGAACGTTATATCTCCGGTTCTTTTCGAAGAGCCGACATGCCCACAGATCAGAGCGGGTCACACCTTACTAGAAATAATATTCCTTCTGGGAACAAGCTGATTACATTCTTTACTCAGGTATTAGGCTAAGGCAGTTATCATCAGTCAAGAATGCCTTAGTTATCTGTCTCTATGGGCGGCTATCTGCTTTTCCTGAGTCGTGTTGACGAAACGGATTGAAGTACATTCGTTTGTTCGTGATGAAGAATATCCGCCGCAGTCTTGTTCACATACTGCGTGATTATTATTAGGTACGATATTGACTTTCGCAAAGGTGATGGCCATAATGACCATGATAATTGCTCCGCTATGGATGGCGCAAGGGGAAGTAGTATGGCATCCAGAGGCTTGATCAAGCTGTTCATGAGATATAACGCCGACACGTACTCAATTAATTAACGATAACGAGGTTGAAATTCAATACGAGCTAAATAACTTGACGGCAAGTTGACTGAATTGTGGCTGAAACTCTGACATCATGGATTTTTCGGTTTCGGGCTAGGCCTGCCAGTCTAAGATTGGATATCTATCTAACCTAAATAACTGACACATCATATTACGATGGTGTCAAAATGTTATCATTCATTTCTTTCTTTCTCGTGCGACTGTGACGCGTGAGAGGACGAAAATCATGACCGTGGTGAAGCCAAGGGTGATATACTGGTTTCGAACCGATCTTCGTCTCCATGACTCGCCGGCATTGAAAGCAGCCCTCGACCTAGGACCTGAAGTACTTTGGCCTATCTTTACGTGGGACCCTCATTATGTTTACAATGTCAAGGCCAGTCCGAATAGATGGCAATATATGTAGGTCACTATCGTTCATCCTACTTTAGAGAGGCGTGTGTACTGACCACACTTAAAGACTCGATTGCCAGCAAGATCTTTCAGATTCAATTCGGAAGCTCAACCCAAAGTCTAAACTCTTCGTGATCCGTGAGGCCCCGCAGACTTTATTTCCGAAGTTGTTTGTTGCTTGGAAAGCTACACATATTGTGTTTGAGAGAGACACTGATGTCTATGCACGTGCAAGAGACAAGGTGGTGACTGAGGCGGCTAAAGTAGCCGGGGTTGAAGTTATAACACGTTACGGTAGAACACTTTGGGATAGCGATTTGGTCGTCGCGAAGAATGGAGGCAAACCCACAATGTCTATTACCCAGCTCCAAGCTGCTGGTCATAAAGTTGGGGAGATCCCGAAGCCAATCCCTCCACCGGATCATCTGCCAGATCCCGGGGAGATGCCAGTTGACTTTAGCCAAGAGCAAGCTTCTAAACCAGTTGATCTAAATGCTTGTTACAGAAGCAAGGCCGACAAGACTTATAATAACATCGCCGGTCCCAAGGGTGACTTCGCTATTGAGACGCTAGAGGAACTCGGCTTCCCAGCAGCTACTACACCGCACCGAGGCGGCGAAAGTTTGGCACTTAAGCAGCTTGATAAGATTATGGCAGATGAAAAATATGCGGCTACTTTTAGGAAGCCTCAGACCAGCCCAGCGGCAATTGAGCCATCTACTACTCTCCTTTCACCCAGCTTGCACTTCGGTGCTCTTTCCCCTCGACTCTTTTACTGGCGTGCTCGTGAAGTGGTTGAGAAGTATGGTAAAGGGGCATCGATACCCCCTGAAAGTCTAACCGGCCAACTTTTATTTCGCGACATGTATTTTGCGGCACAGGCAGCGATAGGGTCGTCATACATGCAGACACTAAACAATGCCTATGTGCGGTTTATTCCTTGGCACTTACCATCGAAGTACGATGGTACGGATATAGGTACCATGGCTATTAGCGGCAGCTATCACATCGACTCACCGCAGGCCGACAAGTGGTTTAGGCGGTGGAAAGCCGGGGTTACGGGATTTCCCTTTGTGGATGCCCTGATGCGCCAGCTTCGTATTGAGGGATGGATTCACCACCTGGGCCGTCATTTGGTGGCATGTTTTCTGACAAGAGGTGGCTGTTACGTGCACTGGGAGCGAGGTGCCGACGTGTTCGAAGAGCTCCTTATCGACCACGAGCCCGCTTCTAATGCGGGAAACTGGCAATGGTTGAGCTGCACCGCCTTCTTTTCGCAGTATTTCCGCTGCTACAGTCCAGTGGCATTCGGGCAGAAGTGGGACAAAAACGGCGACTTCATTCGAAAATGGGTGCCAGAATTAAAAGACCTTGACGCGAAGTACATCTACGAACCGTGGAAGGCGACCCAATCAGCGCTTGATAAAGCTGGAATCAGAGTCGAAGGGGACGGTTTAAGCGACGACGGGAACGAAGGCACATATCCAATGGCCATGTTTGATTTTAAAGAGAGGAAAAGCGTTTGTCTCTCTGCAATGAAACGAGCCTTTTCGATTGGCCTCCATGGAAATGATGAAGCGGTTAAGAACGGGACATGGAAGCAGCTGTTTGAGAAAGCAGGGGAGACCGAGATGGAAGGAATGGAGGGAATGGGCGGATCTGATGATGAGGGAGAGCACGCAGATGACGCCGATCACGAGTCACATCACGCACTGAAGAGTCGCAATGATGGCAAGCACACAAGGAGTAAGAGTAATACTGTCAAAGAAGGGCCGATGGATCGGCATGTGAAAAAGCTGAAAACCTAAACTACCTACCTACCTAGCCTCTTAAATAGGTAGGTATCTATCTACTTACCTAAGTACTTACCTAACTTACTATGTGCCTACCTAGGTAGGCATTGTCTCAATAGATTGTTCTTTCCCTTTCATACCTCTTAGCGGATAAGAGTTATAGAGCAAGGGCCTCTAGGTTATTTCATTTCGGAAAGAGTGCCTGCCTCGGTCTTCTACCTAGGTAACTCGCAGCTTCACGATGACTCAAATCATCCTCCTATACCTCAAATCATGCCTAGCCATTCTCATGGGAAGCCGGACGATGATTTTCTTGTTACATCAAGCACAGATACAGATATCTTTCGGCCCTTCACGGCCATGTTCTCGACTTTCAGCAATCAAACAGCTGGATGCTTGTAAATACACGTCAGCAATCATTTGCTAATGGACATTGCTCTCACGAAACCCCTCAATGGATGCGAACCGCTGAGTTCCTCACAACCCCAGGTTCTCTTCTAGTGGCCATAAACGCTATACCCATCAAAAGTAAGTGCGAACATTTGATCGGGGACGAGAACCTGATGATGATGATGCCCAATCGTCGAGACCTAATTACTACTTTATACGTATTTTTTGGTTCTTCTTTTCCGTCCTTTGAAGTGTACTAGATGTCTTGATTTGCGTCTATATGCACACTACTGACTACACGAGTAGATTCTTGAGAAGTTTTACTTTGAATTCATATCCATACCCCCCAACAATGATTCGACACAGGTCTATCACTGGTGATCCCGGAGCAAGGTTATCGATGGGTATCGTGACCCGACAGATGTCCACCGCGAGCTTCGATCTACGACCTGCAGGTGACATTGAGATTCTGGGAATCGCTACCGCGACATGTCTCCTTGCATTTTTTCTTTGCTATATGCTATGCACCGGACTGCGAACGCTTTTGTATGCCTCCTTTGCCATGAAAACGCCCAGGAAGAGAGGTGAAACATCACGGTCAGGGTGTGAATGGTCCGCTACACCCCTTAGTTGGCCACAGACTGGCTATGACGGGGAGCAAGAGGACTCTAGAACACCATATCTCACGAGTTCGGTTCGCATTACACGAACGAAGACACCGTGGGAAAATCCCATCACTACGAAAAAATACTGCTACACCCAGATTCCAGCTAGACGCAAGCCGTTGTCGCGTAGACCACTGCAAATGTCAAACTCTATGCTAAGTTCTAACAGATGGAAAGATACGGCATTAGACACGGAAAAAAGCTGGAGTTTAACGCCCAATGCAACTATTTCCGTCCTCACCGACACGGCTTCATGTAAAGAGTCAACAGCGAAGGAGAACGGAGGCTACTCTGACAGATCTTTTTTACAATATTACAGTGCGTCTCTATGAAGGATGGATGCGGGATTTGCCGATTCGGGATGATGGGATGGATGGAAAGAGTGTTTCATATGGTCGTGAAGGGCCGCTGGAACACAGGAGCATTTGCGGCTTCATCAGAACTACCAGACTTCTTAAAGAAGGGAAGAAGGCACCTGCCACGCGTGGATTTCCCAGAGCTAGCTGGTTACCCTAGTATATTAGATAATCACGACTCCAGGTCGCATAACGTACGGGAAAGTTGTGAAGACTGGCTGTTGTTCATTGGTTGTTCCGACGATGGCATAATTGAGCAAGATTCATCCGAATCCGACTTGGAGAATGAGGAAATAGACAACTAATAAAGAACATAATTCAAATTCAACTTGCAAACCAACGTATTTTGACTGGTGGACATGCACCCATTATCCTTTTTGACACTCGCAGGACAAGGAAAACTCCTGATATTGTGTACCTGATTCACCTGCTGTACCGAATGGACAATGATCCGATCACCTCTATGCCTATTTTCATTTAGCCTGTCTTGTCTATCGAATATTGATGCTTGCTGTTGTACACATGTACATAAAAAAGATAATAGTGCCTTGATTCTAACGCTCGCTCTCGCTCGTCTCACTCCCCTGAGTTTGTTTCCCTGCCAAGCTATGTAAGGCCGCGTTTTATATCCCGCGACACCCTTCTTAATTTTACGTAAATTCACTTCTTGCTCGATTTTGAGAGTGTGAGGTGGTATATATCGTAATTTGGGTGGTTGGGTCGCTTGGCAGAGCTGGCGAGAAGACTTTGACAAGAGCTGGTGTATGCACGTAGAGTTTCTCTAAAACGTGGGGGAAAGAATCTTATGCTGTCTTCTTGAGCTCCCGCGATGCTTGCTTCAGGCTCCAGTTGCACTCCTCGTATGCGCGACCAGCACCGAAGCCCACGCCCACGAAGGCGGGCCATGCGCGCCGCCGGAATAGTAATACGGAAAAGACAACGCCGAAACCGAGACCAAGCGTCGATTTAATGAGCATGTTCGACACACAACGATCCCACTGCCATCGTACCATTCATTAGCCTCCAACTCGCTCACGTGGTTCGTTGATGCGGTAATTTAAGTTCTTGCGATGCCTCCTCCGGCTTCCCCTGGTCTTCTTTCATATGGCGCCGGCCGTGGATGGCTCGCACGGAACATCGGATGTAGGTTATGAAGTATAATAGCTGGGCCTACCTTCTCGTTTAGCAGCGCTTCGCTCACAGGTCGTGAGACTGCGCTTGAGGGCGCGGGAACTGTTGTCTCGGGCATTCTGGGCAACCTGTCTCGAAGCGAACTTGAACATTAACAAACTGAGCCAATTGAGTTTAGAAAAGCTTGCGATTGAGTTCTGCGTACCTGGTGGGGATTGATTAGGTTGGACAAGTGTTGGTGGTGGTGATAGGGGGGTTTCTAATGGCTCCTCATGTGGTGACGTTTATTTCGGCACGAGCGTCAGTGAAGTCGGGATCTAACGAATTGTTAACGGAGCTCATGCAAGCTTGAGCTTGGCTTGCTTGTACGTACTTGGAAGGCGGTGGAGCGTTGTGCCTTTGTATATGTACCTTTGTACAGTAGATATCTGGGCGCTATCTTATCGCACGTTTAGCGTAGCGCAGGACGGCAGTATTTTTTTTGGAGGGGAGCTGGTCTAGGAAAAAGATCTGGCGCCGGGGACCTAGCGCGACGCAAGCTACAGCAAGCTTTACTTACACATGTGCTTTGCGATGCCAATTCGCTGCAGGCTTTGCAATGGAAGCTATGGATGTGGATGAAGGCGGGCCGGTATGTTATTCTCTTAATTGACTACTATCACGTGCTTCAGAAGTTGTTCATATAATAGCCGTGCTAATAAATGCCTGCCCACCAGTCTCAGCAATTAGCACTTATACGGGCTGTCAGGACTCTCGACGAAGACAGCTCCGTAGCCTTGCCCGAAAAGATCCATAAGCTCTGGCTTCTACTTACCGCGGCTAAACATACCCGACTACATGGTGTCGAAGAAAGCATACTACGATGGCTGCTCAAGCAGATGAGCGGCAACACCGACAGCGCTGAGCATGTCCGACGATACCCTCTCACCTGGACAATTCTCGGTCATGTCTTCCCTAAAATCCCCGCGCAATCTTTGGGAAGATCCCTGGCGTACCTCCGATTTGTGCCAATCCTTAACAAGACCTTGGAGGACATTACCAAACAGGAGAACCATGCCAACACTCCGGGGACTGAAGAAGACACTACAACGGCGAAGAAGAGGAAGAGGGGGGCGGATTTGCCTGTCACAATCGCAGAACTTCGTACCTCTCTAGGATGTCTTAGGTCGGCCTCAGAGGTCTTTGAAGCCTTAGCTATTCTGCTGGAGCAGGGCACTGCTCAGTCCGGGGACGCTACCCCGGAGAAAAGGGTTGGTGCTGAGCACATCAAATCTCTTTTCTTATCTTCTGGCGACGAGACTAGAGACATAACAGCAAGGCTCCTGGTAATATGTGACGAATCGCTGTCCATTAGCGACGAGGGGCTTGTAAAGGGCCAGCAGTCCTGGATTGATACCGTGACTACCATCTGGAATTTACGACTCCACAGCAAAGAAGACAGTCTCGAATTTGCTAGGCATATTTACGAACGGGCGTCTCTTACACTAGCCAAATTTGAAGGTGGTCATTCTGTTCAGCTTTCAAATCACATATACCGCACTTGCCGTGAGATATGGGTGCCGCAGCTTCGGAGGTTCCTGAGCACATGCTTCATTCGACCCGCAAGGCAGCGCTTCGCTGCGGATAAGAATGTAGATATGCTAAAGTTGGCGTTAGAAATCGCTCAAAAGGACATTGTTGCATCAACTACAGCCATGTGGAGTATAGCAGCTAGAATTCCTCGAGACACCAGCGACCCAAGGTCTAAGATTGAGCATGATGCATGGGCCGAGGCGGTTTTTCAAGTAGTGGTGGATGGCCTGCAACCTCTGGCCCGTCGAATGAAGAATGAGGTACTCTCTAGAGTTTTAGATATTGCCTTACAGACCCGATCAGTTCCTGCTACCGAAACTCTTCGCACATTATACCAGGAACATGCACTTGACGAATCCGAAAGGGATTGGACGTTGCTATCAAAGATCCTTGCTTGCGACGCGGATGTGTTTCTGGGTCCTCAAGACCACGAGACCATTTTCGACGACGTAAGTAAGGTTTCGAATGAGGATACTAACATAAAGGATAAAGTCGTTGTTCACGTCATCCTTCCTCTACAAACCGCATTTTCCGACGCACGAGACCTGGCAGGATTCGTTACTCAATGGCTCCGGAGCCTGTGCGCAGCTAAATCTGTGGAGCTATCTGTATGGTTTGACCCAAGAATTCGAGAGCATTTGGCAACTCTGATACAGACCTCCTTTTCAAGTACCCAGCTTTTACGACTGCTAGAAGGATTGGAGTCAATACCTAGCAAGGCCGGAGAGCTTCTAGTTGTTCTCGATGGTATTTGCGCTGGACTTACCGACGAAAATACTATCGCAAACGTTGACCCAAAGATAATCTCTATAATGGATCAGGAATGGGAAGATTTCTCTCCAGAAGTCCTTGCTCTGAAATGGCGAGTTTTTGGTTGTCTAGCCTCGTGGAGAAGTTCGGACGAATGTAATAAGCTTTGGAAAAAGATCAAATCTGACTTGAAGCTAATTCTTAAGAAAAAGCAGCTGGCTTCTGCTGAGACGTTTGAAGCCTTCTCTTGTTGCTACGAAATCTGTCTTTCTAATCATATTGGGGGCAAATACGAAGAAGACCTCACCAAGCTAATTTGCACCATGCTAGGAAGGCTGGTCTCATCCATCAATGCCGAGGCTGATCTCGAACCACTAAAATCTTATACGGATTTAGTGTTTAATCACCTCCCTAGACTCGGCGAGCAACCAAAACAAGAAGTCAACAACTTAGCTGATCAGATTGTTCAACTTTTGTGGTGTGTGATCGATAAGCTCCCATTATCACTAAATGAGCAACATCTGGAATATGTACGGCAATTAATCCATAATTACGACGTGGCTGATGAAGAGCCAATGGTCGATGCCTTAATGGCGCCTTTTTTGAACGCGCTGGATAACCCTGAAGACCAGTGTGGGTGGACGCAACCGCAAAGTTTAAAACTCCTTTCGATACTGCTGGAGTTTCCAACTGAATGCTGGACGAGGAGTCGCCGGAAGCGGATGATGGGTTCATGGAAGAAGCAAAAATCTGTGATTAGCTCTCGTGCGGCCGAGGACCTGAAATATGGTACTGTTGTTCTACGGCTACTTGTGAAGATAATGCAGCAGCCAACTTTCTATGAGGTATGTCTTAGCTGCTATACTCAATTCATACTACTCGTTCTATGCTTCATTCTATGGAAATCTAACTAATGCTTTGTGTAGAATATGGAATTTACCGATTTGGTTGATATTTGCTCTACCGTGACGACTAACGATGCTACTCTCTTATCCTTAGTTGAGAAATTTGTCAACACTACAATCAGGTAAATATTTAAAGCGTTACATCTAACATATCTTTCTTCAAAAGCTAATTGTCTTTAGACAAGTCGTCACGAACGCAAACGAACTAACACAATCTTACCTGCTCAACGCGTCTCAGTACGCTAAGAGCATTAAACCCGAAAAGCACTCAGCAGCTCGCACGCAAATCCTTCTTTTGAAGAGCTTAGAGACTTCACTCTCCGATTATCGAGCTTCCGGTAGCTCTTTCGAGCGTCTTAGTGTAGTTCCTAATATCTTTAGGCAGGAGCTTGTTATATTGGTTGAACGTGCGCTTAGTGACTTTGCCTTAGAGGCAAATGATCCTCTATCAGATTCACTAAATGATGAGAAACTCGATTTCCTATCAGTCGTTCTAGATGCAGCACAAATCGTCAGTAACGATACCGCCTCTGAAATAAAGATTGGATTGGCCGGTGACACTCTCACTCGGCTAGAGAGAGCTGGCAACGCGATGGTGTCGAGAAATGCCGCCACTGTGTGGAAATTAAGGTCATTCCTCATGAAGCAAAGTGCAGATCGTTACACTCCAGAGTCTCTCAGCGCAATTTTGGACGAGTGTGGCCATGGAGCTGAAGAGGACTTAATACATGGCTTCGTAGATGCTTATGCACAAGGGAAGAGCCAGTCTGTACGAGACCAATTACTTAGTGAGTTGATAGGTCGTGAGACACCCGTTGAGGGGTCCATCGGACCTTTGCTAGCTGCACGAAGATTGCTTGAACTCTATCAAGGTACGTTGTTACCAATCTATGGCGATACACAGCATCTGATACATATTATCTAGGACGGAATATCGATGATACTTCAGTTGGCGTTCAAGGGAGCTTGGACTTGGCTCAAGTCTACGAGCACTTTAATTCACGTCTGAGCCAAGCTGAATCTCTTGTTCATTTCAAACACATATCAGAAATTATGATATTTCTCCTCGATAAACATGCCAATGCGATGACACAGTACAACATCGACGCGACATTAACAAGCGTAGCCGAAGTATGCTCTACGTGCGGACCTAAGATACAAGGATCCAGAGCGGCGGGCGAGATCTTTGCTGCTCTATTCAAGCTAGTGGCGCTTGTAATCAAACGACATCGTCTCCGCCTCAGCGGCCACTTCCACATCTTGCTCACAACCCTTCGCGCACTTCTAACCGTCCTCCTCGCGGACCCTAGTTCATCAACATTGCGCCGTCATTCCGTGCAATCCCGTCATCCACCCTGGCTACACACTCGTCTCCAGCCGCGCCACGCGGAACGCTTCGCCCGACTACTAACACTAGTGTGCGAGCCGAGCGCCGCCTCCGTAGCCCGGTCCCGATCCCGGTCCCAGTCCGAGCTGGACTCGGCCACAGACGTCGCGAAGCGCGCCGCCGGCCAGCACATGTACCTCGTGCTCGAGGTGTACATCAAGCTGCAGCTCGAGGCCGAGGTGTCGCGGCCCATGCGCAAGGCGCTCGAGGTCGGCGTCTTCTCCGTCCTCGACATCACGAGCGATGGCTGCAGGAAGGCGCTCAATGAGAGCCTGGATGCGAGCGGACGCGCCGTCTTCAGGGCCTTATTTGCCGAGTACCGCAAGTTTGGGAAGTGGAAGGGCGTGTAATGAGCTTTGGTTTGGGTTTGTGGAAAGTTTGATATGTTTATATGACGTTATAAGTCTGAGAGAGTGATATATATATACAATGTAAATAAGATCAACGAATTGATAGTCTGGTATTCGTGTATATATAAAGCGCCTAGAGAAATTCGTATTGAATACTTGCGCTCTGGGGACTTACGGTTATTGGGACTTAGAGATATCTTTCTTCATATGTCTTGGTAAATTCGTCGCATAGGTATAGATAGGTAAGCGTTCGGAGGCGATAGTTAAGTGGCTACAATACTTGTAATAGATACCCAATGTACCTAGGTAACAGGACTAGATCGTATCTACCTGCATTTGCTTGATCCTTGGATTCCTGCTTAACCGACCCTATCTATCTCTTCCTAGACCGACTCCCTTTCTCTTTCTCTTTCTCTCTCTCAACGCCCTTCATCTCCCTCCGCCAATTCTCAACGAACTCGTCCATGTCGACGTGGATTCGCAGGCCCTTCTCGCACATAGTCGAGTACACGCTCTTCAGCTCGGCGGAGTCCATCTCGCGGACCAAGGTGGCAAAGGCCTCCATGAGGACGGCCTTGGACCAGGGACAGGCCTGGATGGCGCGGTAGAAGACGGCCTTGGCCTTGGCGCGCAGCTCCCTCCGGGAATGGCAGAAGCGGATGTAGGCGGTCCAGAGCCCCACGTGGTGCTTGCAGACGTCGGACGACAGCGCGCGCTCGAACGCGGCGCGCGTCGAGTGCGCGTTGCCTGTGCGTAGCTCGTAGGAGATCGCGAAGACGTGGCTTGAGAGGGACGCGTTGGCGCGCGTTAGGATGCTGTCTTGCAATAGGGCGCGCACGCGGTCGTTGATGCTCAGTCGCTCTTCGCGCCATGCGAAGAGGGAGAGGAAGATGGTGTTGGAGGGGAAGTACGAAAGATACTTTGCTAATTGTTCGCGGAGGAGCCCCGAACGGAAAGGTCTGTGGCCGTTGTTAATTCTAGTTCTACTTGGATGAAGAGATGGTGGGAAGGGGGGTTGAGGGGAAGACAACTCACCCGTGAGTAGCGTGATAGTAGAGCAGGCGAGCAGAAGACTGAAGGAATCTCTCATGAGACGGGCTGTGTTGCTGATTGCGTGAGACGAGGTCCTCGGAGCATTGGGTGATCCTTGAGATCGCGGACTGGATATCGCCCTGGCCCTGACAACTAATTTCCTTTTCGCTCCGTTGGGTCAAATAGTCGAGTAGCACTAAGCCCTCTGCGTAGATGACTGCTTGAGCGATGTCGCCCGATGAGACCTTGTAGTCTCGGTTCGTAACTAGGAATTGTTTCGCCTTTAGGACTTGTGATGGAGTAGCTTCTGTGGGTTTGAGTATCTGTGCGTTGTCTGGTTTTGACTTATCTTCCACGAACTGACACAAGTGCAAGACGGCTTTCGCAAGATCTCCGTCATCTAGCTCTAGCCATGTCGCTTGAATGCCCAAGCGAATGCGGTCGTGGGTTGACATCGATGGTAGACGGAGCGCTGCTGACACAACGCTGCGAGCCGAGTCCTTGTTGTTTCGATTATATTCGAGAATAGAATACCCCAGGTATATATCTACATTAGAGGAATCTTGTTTGAGAAGTGTTTTAGCACTTTTCTTCTCATTTCCAGGTTCGTTGATAGATTCAAAAGCTAGAGCATAAGGATTGAGTCCGCCAGTTCTGATGACTCGAACTAACTGCTTCAACGCCGTCGTTATCCATCGATAACTATCAGGTGGCAGACTGTTATGGACCGGCCCAAAATATCTGAACCATCGTGCGGACGGGAACAAGATTTCAGGGGTGAGAGACATTTGCTGTATTTCATAAAAGAATTCAGGTGATTTGTTTTGCTGATCTTCAGACAGATCTGTTCTGTTCCTGGACGAGAGGGGCGTGAACGGAATGTCTTGTGCGCTACGGACAAGAAAGGGGTCTGTAGCAGCCTCTTTAATGAGATTCTCGTCTTGTAGACTAGGGGGCAGCCGACAAAATATTAAAAAAGCGTCTAGTAGTGGCGACTGAAGGTGTGGGACAATGTCCGCTGGGAAATATAGTAAAATATCCTGGAAATCACTAAACATTACAACTCGGAATGGGTCGTCTTCGGCCCCCTCATCTAGCGTTCGGGCAGGTATCGCAGCGTTCTGAGCTCGATAATGTTCGGTGGTATACCACGCTTTGTATCCGTCACGAGTACTAGGCGGAATAGGTGGTTTACATGTGTTAGGATTAGGAGGCTCTTGAGTAGCACCATCGGTCACAAAGGTGGCCCATCCCTGCCAGCCATCTTCACCTAGCCGTGGTATTTCGCTCTCCCAGTATTCCTGGAAACTCGAAGGAATCTCCCATCCTATTCCTGATAGCGTAGAAGGCCGTGAAAGGTTCAGTTCCAGACTAGCTTGCCATGCTGCTAATGCTAATTCCGCAAACCCAGCGTCTGCTAGAAAGCGTGTTGAACGTAGAAAGGTGTATATTATCTGCTTGGAGCGCTCGATTTGCTCCGGAACAGTGGAGAGATTGAGAAGCTCCTTCCCCAAAGATTGTATCTTGTTGGTATAAAGCCGTTTTATCTCTTCGAAATGACAGGCTGAAAGTGTAGTTTGCAGAAAGGTTACATATAGCTTCCAAATTTCGAAGCTCTGAGGATATTTCTGCATTACGTCTGCAAATCTCTTGACAGTTACCTTGTACTCCCATACCTTAAGACCCTCTTCCATCACCTTTAGATTCAGCTTCTCGCGACGCTCGTCATCGCTGATGTGCGAGAGGGCTTGCTCAAGCAAGGACAATTTAATGTCTGCAAAGCTTTTTATCTCTGCCGCAGTTGGAGCACGAGCACCAGTCTGGAAATCCAGCAAAGTGTTCTGGTGATCAACGAGCTCAAGCCAGGATTCAAGGTCTTCCGGGTGTTGACGCACTTTCTTTGAAAGCTCGATCGATCGCATGGCCACCGGATCTTTCAGGCTTCCATTTAACAAATCTTCGGGTACATCGCTATCATAATCCTCGTCGCTGTCGGAATGCTCATGCTTCTTGCTCTTTCCGTGAATGGACCTATATGAAGGCCCCTCATCGCCGGATAACTCTTCAGAGACACTGCCATCTCGCTTCCGTTTCCTAGAGGCCTTAAGTGATATATATTCTTCTGTAGTAGCACCAGTCTCGGAATCCTTACGCCGTATCCGGACAGGTTGTAAATCTGGGCGAATACCTCTCGCCAGGAGACTTTTCTTGTCACTTCCAAGCAAAGAGCCGGTCTCGTAATGGCTACGAATGAAGAACTCTTCTCGGTTCCCGAGCCTTTCAATTTTCATGAAGCCATCGGCTCCCAGGATGCGACCTGCTCCGATGCGCCTGTATGCGGGAATACGACTACGATCATTACTTCCGTACCGTATAATGAGGTCGTCGCCTCGCTTATCGAGGAAATAGCAGGAATCCCCGTCTAATTTCCGCTCAGTCAAATCCCGTGAAGCCCGAGAAAGGCGAGAAGCAGATCTGGACGCTGCATCTGGTTCAGCAGAGGGGCGACTGTGACCCTGCCGGTTGCTCGTTTGAGTACTATGGTGTTCTGCAGGCCTTGACTTCTCGGTGCCCGTCTCTTGAACAGGTTGTATGATATCTTGGGGCTTTCGCTTGAAGGATGCGAATTTGGGCACGGTTGGTTTTTTCCCCTTCTCATGAGCCGATGACATGGTGGATTATAAAATCCATTTTCTTTGAGTACATACCAAGAAAAGGTTCGTCACACGCGCCGCGACAAACGAGATGTTCTTTTGGGCGGGTTGGTGGATCCGGTAGAATACCAGGGTACCCTAGGTACCTAAGTACCTACCGTAGTTTAAGTGTGTCGCTACCTAAACTGCCTGTTACCTATATGTACGCACCTACCTATAAGGTATGTATGATGGTAGGTAGTGTACTACACTTCTAGAATACCTTGTAGTAAGTACATACACGCATATGTAGTGTACCTGTCGCTTATGCATCTGAGCTGCTCTTTAATTATGGTTAAACCGCGGGGCGTGTAAAGTTGCATTTGTGGTGTTGAATCAGATCATAGGTGCCTACCTACAGACCTCCTATAAAGGTACACACCTATACATATAGTACCTATACCGTTGCGCCCACGACTCCCCCACGTGCTGCTAGCCTGCCTAGGTATTTATCCTAGTGTTGTAGATTTCGCCCCAGATCAAGCTAGCAATGTCCCTGCCAGCCACCTGCGTTATGCCCGTGCCACCACTCGCTAGGCTAGCGTCAACGGCGGGAGGGTCACACGGAGGGTCCTCTAGACCCTTCCTCATATCAGATCAGACCCAGACTTACACTACCTCATACCTGATATTTCATACGCATACTTCGCACTTCGTACGGTGTGCCCCGTCGCAGAACGTAGCTCCTCCTTGGGCGTTCCACGTGTGGGTTGTTTTCTGGCAGTGCATAGTCCATCTGTCGACGGGGTTGGATCTGGTATTAGCCACGTGAAGGAGAACACCTGAGCGTAGGTCTTCTACCTACAGAACACCTGCTTCTACGTCCTGCGTAGACAGCGTAGTAGACCTGGATCCTCGGGCAGCACTGCTCGCACACCACCATAAGCGAAGCCAGATGGAGTGTATCCGCACCTATACTCGCACCTCCTCATGCATGCCGTCCTCTCGCTCTCGCTCTCACCTCCTGTTACGCCGCAGCTTTGAGGCTGTGTGATTGATTGTACCTCGGCCGTCTACCGTAGATCTTCTCGCGTTGAACGTCTCCAACATGGCCGACAACGGCCCAGGAAACGGCCCTGTTTCCCCTTCGAGGGACTCTCGTGCTTCCACGCCTCCACCCCCGAATCC
This sequence comes from Xylaria sp. FL1777, assembly GCA_022578965.1. Classification (NCBI taxonomy): domain Eukaryota; kingdom Fungi; phylum Ascomycota; class Sordariomycetes; order Xylariales; family Xylariaceae; genus Xylaria; species Xylaria sp. FL1777. Next base: position 149,935 of record MU400558.1, on the reverse strand, counting down.
CCGCCGAAAGCACCAGAGGCGTACGAGACGCAGCAGCTTCTCCGAGACCCCCGACGAGAACACCTCACTGCTACGCTCTTCCCGCTCCCGTATACGCATCCAGGGCTCCGTCGACACCCCGAACCGTCCAAGCCTTCTCTCGCGGAACCAAAGCTACCAGAGTCCGTCGTCTACCATCCTCCCCCTTTGACCTCTTTTCCCCTTCTCTCTTTTCCCCTTCTCTCTTTTCCCCTTCTCTCTTTTCCCCTCCCCTTCCCCTTTCACCCAATATCGTTGTCGTTGACTTCAATGACTCCTAACCCCTTTCATAGATACTTCGTACTACGGTTCTACCAGGCACCATGGTCGACACGAATCTTTCGGCCACCGGTTGGTCCAGGCTCTTACGGAACGCCAGGACCATATGACCGAGTCCAAACATTCTATCGCCCCCGATGAACGGATTTGGTACGACCAGTTCACTTGTACCGACTGGGTTCACGACAGCATTGTCGATGCATACCGGATGAAACAACTGCGAACCCGCAAAGATTGGCGGGGTAGGCTCCTCGTGTTATTCGACGGCGCCCAGGGTTGGATACTCAGCGCGGTTGTTGGTTTCTTGGTAGCTGTGCTAGCCTATTGCGTCAATGTGGCCGAGACCACAATATTCGACTACAAGGACGGGTATTGTAAAAGAGCCTGGTATCTCAGAGAGAAGGTGAGTCTCCTCTCCTCTGCTATTATTTTTAACGACCTTTGTGCTAAATATATGCCATCACAGAGATGCTGTCCCCATGGACTGTGTACGGACTGGGTGTCTTGGTCCGAAGTATTGGGCGGCCACCCTTTCGGACACAAGTGGACTGAATTTACTATTTACCTCCTTGCTGTCGTTACTCTCTCTGTCCTAGCATGTCTCTTGACTTTGACCACCAAGACTATCGTTCCGTCTGCCTACCGAATGTCCACTCTTGACGAGAACTTGGCTGCCGAGCATTCACGAATGCCCGCGGAGCTTGACAACGGGGAGGGAAGTGGCTCGGTGAGCCCGACTCAGACTCACCAGGATGAGTCGCTCGCTCCCCCCATGATTTACTACTCAGCCGCAGGCAGCGGAGTTGCAGAGGTTCGCGTTATTCTCAGCGGTTTCGTCCTTCACGGGTTCCTTGGTTTGAAGACGCTCATTATCAAGTCTGTTGGCCTCATCATAAGTGTTGCCTCGGGTCTCAGCCTCGGAAAGGAGGGCCCTTACGTGCATATTGCCACATGTATCGGTAACATTTGTTGTCGGATATTCAACAAGTATGACCGGAACGATGCGAAGAGACGAGAGGTTCTTTCAGCCGCGGCAGCAGCTGGTGTTGTTGTCGCGTTCGGCGCTCCTATTGGTGGCGTCCTTTTCGGGTTAGAAGAGGTTGCCTACTTTTTCCCTGCTAAAACTCTGTTTCGAACCTTCTTTTGCTGTATCGTGGCAGCATTGTCGCTGAAATTTCTCAACCCTTACGGTACCCACAAGATCGTCTTATTCGAAGTTCGGTACAAGATTGATTGGGAGTGGTTTGAACTAGCTGTTTTCATTGTCGTGGGAATACTCGGTGGTGCCGCTGGCGCCTTATTCATCAAGGCGTCCCGTCGCTGGGCGTTGAGCTTTCGAAAGATCAACGTAATAAAGAAATATCCTCTCTTCGAGGTTTTGCTGGTGGCTTTGGTCACTGGGCTAATTAGCTATTGGAACCCCTTAACCAAACTACCCGTGGCAAAGCTTCTGCTCAATCTCGCCGCTCCTTGCGAGAACGATGAGAGAGACGAGGAGCTGGGACTCTGCATATCGAGTATTGACGACATACCAGGTATAATTGCCATGCTTCTAGCAGCGTTCGTCATCAAGGGGTTTCTCACCACTATCACTTTCGGCATCAAACTCCCTGCTGGAATATACGTCCCCTCTATGGTGGTTGGAGGCCTAATGGGCCGCATCATTGGCCATCTTGTTCAATGGGTTGTCCTTCGATTTCCCCATTGGACGATATGGGGTGGCTGCCCACTGCTACAACAGTCTACTTGTGTTCAGCCTGGGGTCTATGCTCTTATTGCCGCCGGATCGACGATGTGTGGTGTAACACGGCTATCAGTTACTCTCGCTGTCATCCTTTTTGAACTCACCGGTAGTCTTGATTATGTACTACCTTTTTCTCTGGCGATCTTGGTTGCCAAGTGGACGGCGGATGCTTTAGAACCACTAAGCATTTACGATCTCTTGACTATGATGAATTCCTACCCCTACCTAGACAACAAGCATAAACCCCTTTTTACCGGCGAACTCGCGGACATTGTGCCTCGGGTTCGCCGCGAACGAGTCATCGATATTACCAATTCGCCTGTTGTGCCAGCCACGGCCTTGAGGGCGAAGTTGGAAGTGCTTCATAGGGCAGGAGAGCTGGATGGAGGCCTTCCTATCCTGAGAGATGATGTTCTCGTTGGCCTAATTCCAGCCCCAGATCTTGAATATGCCTTAGATAACCTAGAAGACGAGAGCTCGAGTCTTTGTCTGATGGTACAAGTCCCGAGCATAGACGACGAGGATGATGACAGGCCGGACCCTACGGATTTTACACCATACATTGACCCGGCCCCGGTAGCCTTAGATATTAAATCCCCGCTAGAGTTGGTTCACGAGTGTTTTGCTAAGCTCGGCCTTCGATATATTTGCGTTCTCAAGAATGGGCGCTATGCCGGCATGGTAAGCTCACCCCTATTGGTGCCATTGGTATTCATAGCTAACCGTCTATCAGACACACAAGAAGCGATTTGTAAAATATGTGCGTGAGCTTGAGGAGGAAGAGCATAAATCATAAGCAAGCGGGTCTATACGCAGCAGCGTAACTTGCGTGGCGGAATTTTTGTCTTAGTTTATACCCATCAGTTTACATACGATAAATATTTGCGTTGAGTAGCTTGGTATTTATACAGTGGCGTTAAGATATTGCATGGTCTGGATTGTTGAGAACCACGTTCTGCGAAGCATTGTCATTGGTTACCTAGGGGTATGGAGCTAGATATCGATTAATACATACTGGTACATATTAATGAGAATATTCTCACATAACTTGCAGACTAGACAGCGCCTCATCGATAGAACTGAGTGAGCATGTGAAACAAGATTAAACTTTTCTTGTTTTGCCTCGAGGGTTTCCCATCTGATGACTTGGTAGAGCTGAAGTCAAACATCGCGAAGAATCAGACTGTGGTACAATAGATACATAGATTACACAAAGCTCGTACACAACGATCAGGGACCACGGGCACCAGTAGCCGCAGACCCCAGAGAAGCAAGCTGTCTTACAGGACAATAGTTGTGTGTCACCGATACTGGGTATGGGTACAACTGAGTCATTCACCGTTTCACCATTCAACCCGCTACATGTGTCTCCCGTCGATCCGCAGAGCGGATCGGTGCCTAGATTAGACTCACAAAGTCAAGTATCTCTCGCCCAGGCTTTTGACAGCACCCAGATCTCCGCCTGCCCAGCATATTTGCTGCAGGTTGTACGCGGCTTCCTGCGAGAGATCGCTGCTCCCAAGCACGGTACGCTCGGAGTCGTCGGGTCTGTCGCGCAAAACACGCTGGTAGAACTCGGCGGCGAGGTGAGGGATGCCGATGGCGTGGTAGCTCCGGGCCATATTGTAGTGCGCCTCCTGGCGTTCGGCGGCGTTGGCGGAGGAGACCTTGAGATCATAGTAGCGGTGGAGGAAGACGAACCCTTGAACTAGGAGATATTGTCGATTCTCTGACTGCCGCTTCAATGCATAGTGGATGTAGCACTGGCCGACGCTGAGAAGGATCATCTGGTTCGTTGGATCTATGCTGTACGCTCGAAGAAAGTAGTCTAAGATTGGATTAGCATACATGTTCACAGGACCATGAATATCTGAGAATGTCAAGTTTAAGTGGGGATAACTGCGGACTTACTCAAAGCATAGGTGAAGCTATTGGACACAAACAATATGTGCCCGTAAAGCACGAGTAGGGTGACATCTAATTGTTTGGAAGGGTAGACTCTGCCACCATTGGCCTTGGTCTCTTCTTCTTCGCTATCTTCCCCCCATCCAGATACTAATGCGCGGTCCATGAGTTTGATTTGTCGCAGCATATACTTCTGCACCGGCCCGGAGGCGTACCATGAGGCCGGAGATGGACAAAGTCTGCATAATGCAGCAAACATACGGAAGGGATCTGAATCGAATTGTCTATCTCTCATGAGGAATCTGGCAGCGGCTACACATGTCTCTTCATCTCGGGCACGTAATGCGCAAGCTTAATAGTATGTTAGTGGCAGTATCCTACTAGTATTTTTCGAGGAAGCATCTTACCAGCCCAAGTTACGTGGATGAGAAACATGTCTTCTTTGTTTTTGGAAAAAACCTCGGCATCGCGCGCAGACTCACAAACTTGATAAGATTCTTGGAATCTTTCATGGTGAGCAAGGCCAATGGCGTATTCGAGGAATAAGTCTAGCCATTCGCTAAAAGAAACTCCTCGATAGCTGACGGCAGTTCGTTCCCCAAGCTGCCGCTCGGTGTTCGGCCCATATGGATTCAGATCTATCTTAGATTTAGTTAAGTCTCAAGTTGCGAGTTTTAAATGTGCCTTACTGTGTGACAACCTCTCCTTCATCTCAATTAGGTTACGGTTGCGGGAGACATATATTTGTTTATCCTCGTCGATGCCTAGATGTGTAAGGTATTTCTCCCATGAATAGAAACCTTTACATGATCTAAAGTCATCAACAAGCTCCTTTGCCGCTCGCATGAAAGTATCCGAAGGACCGACCCCGTTATCATTGCCATCGAGCCCTCGAGCGTCATGAACGGTTCTCCAAGCAGCGGCCAATTCCTCGGCCTTGCGTTTTTCTTCAAGTGTTACTTCTTCAGTCCGACCAAAGACCTTTCGTCGTGGTCGTGGTCGACGAATTTCACGCCCATCCTTGTCAAGGGCGAAAGACCTGGGTGCCTTTGGCTTGAGCCGACGGGGAGCAGGTTGATTTCTTGACCGCTGTTTTCTAGCAGCACCGGCACCGGCCCGATTTCGAGTGTCGTCATCACTACCTAGGTATTCGCCCATGTCTTCCTCATCGTTCTCGCCTTCAGCCTCGTCGTGTGCTTGTTGTAATCGAAGAGCTTCATTTACGAGGATATAGGCTTCTTGCTCCTCTCTCGCTGCTTCGTACATCTTTGCCAATTCATAACGTGCATCGATTGACGCTTCATCGTTTGACTCGTCTACATCGATAGCTGCACCAAAACACTCTTCTGCCTGTCGTTTATCACCAGCCTCTAGGTAACAACGTCCCGCTGCAAGCAGAGCAGCAGAGTCAAGAACATCGGGGATACTAAAGAGAGGTTCGAAGAAGCGAAGTGCCATGGCCCGGAGTTCCGACTCGTATAAAGCAGAGCCGACTTCTGCTAACAGATGCGGCTCATTCGATAGTATCTGAATCCCATTAGGGCCGTCAGGATCAAGGTATTCCATGTGACGCTAAATGCTGGTTAGACAATAGAGCCTCCGTATACTAACATTTTAACCTACGTGTGCTTCGTCCAGATCTCCTAGCTTTAGACGATAGACTGCTAATTTTGTTCGCAGGTCTAATGGAAGACCGCTACCGTAGGAAGATTCTAGATATTTCCCGGATTGAAAATCTTGGAATCCTGTTCGGCGCATATTGTCAATGTCCCATTCTCGATCATCATCCTGCCAATCGTCCCAGAAGTCTTCGTCGGAGCGGCCCAGCAGCCACCTAGCTAATAATTTGAGTTCATAGAGGGCATCTTTAGTATGCTCAATATAGGCAAGGAGTCCAACAAAGATATTAATGTCCTGCCATTCAAAGGGATGACGGTCATCTACGCCATTGGCCCGAAAATGGGCAAATGCGCGATAGTACCAGTCAATAGCACTATCTGGCTTGTAAAAGCCGCGTTTCCCTGTGCTTGCTAGAATAATAGTCATTTCGGCGTATGACCGGAGAGCATGTACATCGTATTCACCGTGCTCAAGAAGATAGAGATAATCTTTGGCTGCGGTGCGAATCTGACCCCTTTCGACGGCAATAGCAGCTCTACCATGCCGGGCCTGCCGGTTATTGATATCTGCCCTCAGTGCTGCTGAGTAACAAACAGCAGCCTGTTCGAGGAACTCAGCTGCATCCTGGGGAAGTTCATCTCTAAGCGCGATACCAATCTCGGCACAATTAAGCCACCCGTCAACATTTTTCGGTTGAAGATGGCAAGAGAATACTCTAGCGGTGAAGCTTCCCTTGAGATCACCCTTCTCTTCGAGGAACGAGGCAAGTAGCGTCCATGCTCGATAGGTCTCGGCGTTAATACGAATAGCATCTTCCACCCACTCAATGGCTTCATCGAGTCGGCCATTCACGTACGCATTCGACGCCATGTTAATACGATACTTCACATCACCAGTGGGCTCAGCGGCTTTCCTTGGGCCCCGTCTTGCACCACGACCGCGGCCACCTCGACCACGTCCTCGACCACGGCGGCTGTGTTGTGGTTCATCGTCGTCTTCGTCATTATATCTCAACGGTCTTTTCCGTCTATTATCCGATTCGCTCTCCTCGTCCGACCGATCCTGTAGGTCTAACTGCCGCTCTAAGAGGGCGTCAGTGGCAGAGTCCATGTGGTTGTCGTCAACATCTAGGTCTGATTCGAGGACAGGCTGATGAATCCCTACGGTGTGTCGTGGTCTTGAAGTCGACCCATAGTCAAAACCGAGAGGCGAGTTGGACGGAGCTGGATAAGTGTATGTTGGGGCGCCTGAAGCTAAGTCCGAGTTGTGTACGAAGCCGGCAGCTGGGCCACGTTGGTCTAGTTGCTCTGCGGTCGCCGCCGTGTTAGGAAACCCGTTGTAATCGGATCTTAGAGTTTTGGGCAATCTAGGATCGATCAGATCATCCTCAGCTCTCCTTTTCTGCACAGAATCTATCTGGTTGTTCCAAGCTGCAGCTGAGAAAGATCCCTGCGCTTCACTGGTAGATGACGGTTTTGGCAGGATTGAGACAAGATTATTCCGTGCTGTCGTTGCTCTTCCTGCAGCATCATTTTTCATTAAGCCGGCTGGCGGATTAGAAGGTAGCCGACCATGATGGCCGTCATCAGCAAGAATAAGTGGATCTAGGTAGCTCGACGGTGGTGATGCTCGTGAGGCGAGAGGTGGGTGGCCAGTATCTCGGTGAGATGAGAACGGCATCTGCGCAAATGACTGATCTCCTGCGTTCGTCACACCCAGGTCCATGCTTGGTTTGCTCTGGTTGGGGTCAAGTTGGACAGCATGCCCCATGCCCCCGTCATCATTGTCTGGCTGAACCTGGGACGTTCCCTTGAAATGTGCCTGCAGGGCATCAAACGCTGATGAAGTTGGACGACTCATGTTGACGAGCGGAGAAGCTTAGCCAGGTCAGCACAAACCAACATCAAGATATGGTCCGGCCGCCAGCATCTCGGAACTTTCGACGATTGTGAGGTTTTGTTGTCGCAAGATCAACCAATCGCATCTACATTCAGAGGACCTTCGTCAAAGCGAATGCCAAACCCGAAGGCGATGCGCCGCGCACGCATTGACGGGAAGGTCGAAGCCAGCCTGAGTTCAGTGGATCATATCACATCTGACAATTTCAAAGGGATGGATGGTATGTAAAGCCCTTGCCTTAGAGCCGCGGGAAAAGCAGCCAAGTATCATACATATATATTAAAGATCAGCGTTGCAAGGTGATGGATGAGTGTGCTTCAAGGTTGCCCTTTAAAGTCTAATCCAGGCCCACTATTATGTGCGATTAAAGAGGATATGCATTAGCGTGCACATACAATCAATGTACCTGCAGTGGGTAGGCATTGTAGGTGTTTAATAATGTCGACCAGATCTCAAGAGTCACTTTTCCTCATTATATAGAATAGAGCTTGCTAGGTACCTATCACTAGTGTATTGGATACATACCCGATAATAAAACAACCACCGTTTTTGTTCCCGTTCTCGTTTTGTATATATGGCATAAAAGGACTCATACAATTTCCAAAGCCTGGCTCCTGTGCATCATGTCGAGCACAGCATATAGCACATGATACAGAAAAAACAAATATAATCTCTACTTATTGAGCTACAACTAAGTAAATCGGTTTAACAAACTTAGATGTTAGGCAGACACCGTTCTCCGAAAACCGAGGGCAAACTACGAGCGCAACCTGCGTGTTTGGTGCCATTAGAGGGTTGCTTAACCCATGAGCTTACCCTCCGCCTTTGCTTCTATAATAAAATTAGTACATCTTCGACCGTTATAGAAAATTCAGGAATACTAGTTACCTTTCACTTGCTCGAAGACCTTGAGCATCTTTCTACGGGCTCCCAAGGCGTTGACGCCCCGTTTCTCCAAAGCCTCGTCGTCAAGTTCAATCAGATCTGTCCACTTCATATCCTTTAGATTATCAGTGTACTTATGAAGGCGCAGACTTCGCAGCCATGCAGGGATATCCTGAAGCAAAGTTGGGTCGGTGGGGTCCTCTGGCGGCTTTGAGGTACCCCTACGTCCCCGAGGCGATCGCCCGCGATTTAAGTCAGAATGGTCTGATAGGTATCCCTCAGGGACACCTACGCCAAGCTGCGCCATGTTCAATCCCGTAAATCCGGCACTTAAGAGCGGGTTCTGGGTATCGAAGGCGCTTAAAAATCCGTTATTTTGAGGCGAGGCGAACGGCATCTGTTGCGCAAAGCCAGCAGGTTGGAGTGCGATGCCAGGCGAATTGGGACGTGATCGGTGAGCGCCAAAACCGCCCATTACCTGCTGGTTTTGGAGAGCCAAGATCTGATCTCTATTCAGTAGGTGTCCATGCTCATTAACCATTACGATATTTGTTCCGGGAATATTGGGCACCTGAGGACCAGCAGATACACCACCCGGATTCTGTCCGTTTGCATCGTTAGACCGAGCCCGGCGGTATTTGCGTACATCATCAAGAGCAAAGCGATTGTTAACAGTTGACAAAGCTGCTAGCTTCATTGCTGTGGCATTTGCAATCATGTCGGTCTGATGAGGCGTATTGCCCGGACTGAATGTCGCATTCATAGGTGTGTTCACCATTGACGCCCAATTCCCACTTCCAGCACCGTATGGGGAAAGCAAGGGCAAGTCGGAAGCTGACTTATCAGGTACGCTGAGCGTTGTGCTTTGAATGTTGGAACTGGCACCGAGTTGAGGGCGAGGTGACCTCAGACCTGCAGAAGGAGGTGGTTGTACAAACTGGCCCATCGGTGGCTGTCCGGAGGATGAGGATTTGGGTCGCGAGGCCCCTTGATCATGGGTGTTACCCCATGGCGAATTCGGATTTTGTCCATTTGCATCAATACCTTCAGAGGGCGCAGAAATAGTGGGTGCGGCTAGAGAGTTACGAGGATCAACTGCAGCGCTATTACGGTTCGATGGGGGTTGGTTCCCAGTCTGCTGAGTGAACCGAGCCTTTTCAGTCGCAATAGCCGCAGCGGCATCGGGAAACATGGAATTAATCGCGGAAGGGTCAAGGCCCGAATGCCTCTTGGTGGAAGGTTGTGGCTGTGAAAGCGAGTTGCGAGCGGAGCCGACATTCATTTTATTCATAGCATCGCTCAACCGATTCGACATAGGATCTGTTTTGACAGGTCGTCAGATTAGTGAAACGACGTCCCCCCGGTATGAATTCTGAACCTCACCTTTATCGAAATTAGCGGGCGACAAAACACCCGACATGGGATGATTCTTTCCCATCTGCTGAAGCACTTGGATAAAGAAGCGAACCTGCACTTGAGTGGTTTGTTGCAATAGCGCATAGAGGGCAGCAGTCCTCTCAGCCTCAGAAAGAACACGGAACCACTGTTCAATAGCACTGAGTTCATCTTTGAAGTCTTGGTCCAAGGTCGCTGCAGCCATTTCTTCCAACGTTGTCTCGTATTGATCGATATCGGCAATCCATTGCTGAGTCATCTTGTCTTGCGGAGAGTCAACATCCGCAGTGCCCTGGCCCTGACCTTGTTGACCATAAAAGTCTGAAGACGGGCGGATACGGCTTCCGGCTGAAGATCCAGTAAGAGCAGCCATGTCGGCAGAGGCACGTAGGTTGGATCCGGTTCCGACAGCCCGGGATGCAGGCGGACGAAGCGAAGACGCCGTGGCTTCTGGGGTGCTGTTACGATTCATGTTGGAAACCAAGCCGAATTTTCACTGAACGTGTGCCGTTACGCAGGTAGCTTGCTGAGTGGACGTGGCGAGCTGGATATCGTCAAGAATAGACTGCTCACTTGCTTCTGTCCCTGTAAACTGGTATCGGCAGAGAACTACTACGATACCATATATCTTTGAAGATCGTAGTGTATATAGAGGACGATTTGTGTAAACGGCTCGATCAAAAAGACTGTAGAGGATGGCCTGGCAGTTATACCACCTATGTCGGTGTACACGACAGTGCACGGAGACGGCTGAAGACGGAGTTGAATATCTCGCAAATGGTGTTTCGTGAGCTGGACGGAGCAAAATACAAATATAATACGCTAAAGCTTCCGTTTCTGAGGCATGTGAGTCAGGTATTGTAACGCCCGTATGCAACGACTCCAAGACAGAGGAGTAGTATCCAGTCGGAGGAAGCGCGAACCAGAGAGGGAGACAGTGTTTCGCCGCTGTATGCTAAACGATAAGCACTTTGGACAGGACGCGAAAAACGGCGCAATAGGACTGTCTCGAGAACTCCTGCAGTGACCTGCTGACCTCAAAGGAGTTGTCGAGAAGAGGAAGCAGGCTGAAAGGGAGATATTATCGTTAACGACGAAAGATTATAATTCGTAGCTGAGGCGGAAGAAAGTTAGCAAAAGACTCGAAGGTGGTTTTCTTTTCTTCGGGCTCGAGCCTCGACCCATGTTAGTCAAAGTGGGGTGGCAGGTTAATAGTATCCTTTGAATATAAAGTGAGACATGATCGAGGCATATCAGCTACCCAACTACTTCGAGTGTGACATGCCAGGGCCATTAGATGGAGAAGTGAATGGGAAAGTGAATGTCAGACAAAGGAGGCCATCCGGCAGACCTCTCCGGAGACAAGCTAAGGAGAACAATATGCTTCTTTGGCAATTCGACAGACGACGTAATGACCCCGGGCGTCGCTTAAACGACAAAGCCCAGGCTCGATGATCCAGTTCAGTGCTGCTTTGGTTGGGCTAACAACAGCAAGGGAGCAGGAAGGTGAGGTGTTTGCCAGTGTAAACGAATATACTGTAGAAAGCTGCACATACCCAAAAATGAAGGTTCGGCAGACCAGTCCGTTTTGCTTCGGCGCCAGACCGCTGTGGCACGTCGGTTGCCAAAGACGAGGGGAGCAGCGGAGAGAGCACGTCTTCGAAGGAGGAAAATGGAAAGTGAATGTGTACAGACCGGTGGCCTGGGGGGTAAAAGAAGAGGAAGGTTGAGGAAGGTTGAGGCAGGTTGGTAGCGGGCCAGCTGATGGATGGAGGATTAGATAAAGGATGCGTTGGACACTCACGGGCAAGCACAAAGGGCCAACGACCAGAATAGGTCCCGACGTGTAGGTTCCTGGCCTAGCACCTAACTTTACGGCGTAGTGTACCTACAGGCTGCAGAGGCATGTGGAAACAACAGTGCCATCATTTTTCGGAAGGGACTTGTCTCTTCTTTACAAAGAGTCTAACGGTACCTGGTCTGCTAGTTCCAGTCGGGCGAAACGAACAGGCCATACTGTATGGATGGGAATTGCTGGTATTAGGTACCTCAGCTTATGCATTTCACAAGCATCCGTAGTAGGTCAATCTATCTACTTAGTAAGTACCTTAGGTAGGTATCTTTACATCTTTACTGTAGGGAGACGTCCATCCAGCCGACCGACAGCGGTGCTAGTGCTACATAGGCGGGCATGTCCTACCCAGAACCTGGGCGAGCTGCAGCAAGAACCCCCGTCCAATAGATTTTCATGTTCGCAGCGTTCCCATTAAGCGCTGCACTACCACCTGTACTAATCGCTAGCAATCTCCCTCAGTGATAATTTTAGTTGAGGAGGGGGCCGTAAAAGCTGTAGGTAGGGTGCTACCTCAGGTGCCTCCTGCGTAGGTCGATCAGTTTATGGGTCAAATCTGGGGGCGCCTAGCGGCACTGGTCCAGGCACCTACATACATGTGCATACGCCGTACAGCCCATTTTCCATTGACGGTACACGGGAGAGGTGGGTAAGTACATATACCTAGGCAGGTACCGCTGCGTACAGACATAGTAGAGACGGTGGGGGCCGCTAGCGGGCCTCAAACAGCGGTTCTAGCGATGTCCAGTCAGGCTCGTATTAAGGTGTCGCAAGCCCGAGTTGCTATTACTATGCTATACTGTAATGTCATGTGAAGAGGAAGACCGAAGGCTGGCTACTCCGTGGCAAACAAGCAAGCGTGGGTACCTAAGTATAAGCAAACCTGAGGTTTACTACGTATCAGGACGGGTGCACAGCCTTCAATATCGACGTCCTGCTTACAAGGTTCGGGTGCCTACAACAAAGCATTTGTCCGTGAAATACTTATGCCGTATGCCGCATGACACGGACTCTGCGGGCGATTTGGGACCGGGGGAAAACAAAAAGGAAGAGGAAATAAAAGAAAATAAGGGAAATATAAGAGTTCGTCCACTCACAGTCAAATTCTATTCATCAGACCCGATCATGTGTTTGATTTACTGAGCTACCTTATCTTTACGTCGACACTTAATACAAGAGGTGTCCAATACACCCCCAACGTTTGAAACGCGCCTCGGGGCAAACAAAACGGGAGAGCGAATCATCGTCTGATCTCTCTGACTGATCCTCTTGCACATCCGAACAGATCCGTTCCCATGGGGTACCCGAAGTCCTCACACGCAGCCGTATCATTCTAATTAATATATATATATATATTTATTGGGGGCCTACCAGTTCGTTACTGAAGGTCTTCACTTTCAGTTCCGAGCCATCCACCAAGAGCCCAGCATTGAGTCAAGCTCAAATCCTAAGGCCGTAGTGATGTCATCGTGGCAGGAAATACATATTCAAGATAGACCGTTCGAGTAGCACAATTGACGATTATTAATGCTGAAGCATATAACCCAGTCTCCATGCACCCTTGCCTTGGGGAAGAAAGGAAGCACGGGTGTTTGGTAATAGACGGGTTCAGTTTACTCTTGGCACGAGAAGAAATCCTTCAGCAAAAGGGCATGGGGGAAAGCCCAGAGCTGTACACACTAATGCCGTGACGTGGAATTGTCACATGTGAAGACGGGATAGAATTTTTGGGTTAGGGAGAACCCGATGAAGGGAATGAGAACCTTATCACATAATATGTAACCGGCAAGAAGACGGTTGAGCCCGACGGTAGCTTCATTTTTGGCTACTCAGTCGTTCGTGTTCTCCATAGACAAATGCAAGACCGTTGACTCCATGATCATGTCCGCACGTTTTCCGAAAGTGCCCTGTTGTTCATCCGCAGCATCGTAAACCCAATTCCGTCTAGTTGATCCATTAAACTGTCTCGCGCAAGCCTTCCTTCTTTTCTTTCTGTACCATCGTTAGTCACATGCCTAGACTTCCTATAAAGCGCGCTTGTCCATGAGAAAGCTTGACGTACTAGGGCACGCGTTGTTCCGTGCAGGGCATATCTGTGGTTGCGGCGGAACTTGGGGTCGGTACCCTTCAGCGACGGGTATCGGTTGGTCTTAGGCTTCTTGATACTGAGAATCGCGCGTGTTAGCCAGGTGTCCAGACCTTGTTCTGTTTGCGTGGCAGTCGGAAAGAACGGTGCCGTTGTCGGTGTTCTTCGTCTCGAATCAGGTGAGGACATACCCGTTGCGGTGAGCCTTCTTCGTCTGGTTGTGCTGGGACGAGTTCTTGGATTCTGTAGAGTGTAATTAGCATGAAGATAACATCCTGGAGGTGCTGTAAGTACGTACTCGCCATTGCAACGGTTGATGGGCTGTTGTGCTTTGGGAAAGGGGAATGCCGCTGTAATTAATGTAGTTGAAGAGGAGAGCCTCGCAAATGGTTGTCCACAAGAGCAGTATTCTCAATTGTGGGTGCAAAAATAAGCGAACGCTTTCGGGTGGGGCACTCAGTAATACCTACTTAGTACTAACAGCTATGACAACAGCCGACTGCAGCTGTTCGCCAGCTGTGCACCCAGTTTTTATCCCTAGGGTTTCTACCGAAGTTCTGTTCAGACGGTGTAAGCCTTAAGACTCGGACCTATTATTTAAAATGCTTGTGGAATCGTTACATTATGGGTTGTAGGTAGGTAGGTATCTTATGGAAACTTCTGGTTTTTATTTCTTTATTGTCTCCTTTAAAATATATTGAAATGCCCCAAGATTTATGAAATGCAAATGCAAATGCAAGTGCCGACAACCCGTTCCAAAGCGCATCTAAATACAACTACTATTCACCTTATAGCACGCGCTTGTATATATACATATCTATGGAAACCCCGTCTAAGTCGAGAGGTTGATATATATTAGTTCCTGTTGTTCAACCATAGGGATACCCGCATATCTCAGTTTGAGACTCCTTCTATTTGGTGGTGACTGGCAAGGTAGCTTTGGCCTTGGCGGCCAATTGAGTCGCTTTAGCGAGTTGTTCTGACCGAAGCTGGCGAACATATCGGAACAATAGGATAAAGACGAGTTCCATTCTGTGGAAGACTTTGTCAGCACCAAGAGCTTACTGCAACATCATAATAGCCTTACCGTTCTTTAGTCATCATGAGAATACCCTGCACTAAGAGACCCTTTAGGATTTGCGGTCCGATACCCTTGAAGAGGCCGAGAAGTCCTTCATGTTTGACGATGAACTGCATCACTTCAATGAAGCCCTTGAAGTGTTTCCCCCGACGTTGCGGCGGAGGCTTAGACTGCAGGCCAACCTTGGCGACAATAAGGGGCTGAGTCGCAATGGTAGCCAACGCCTTCGACATAGCACCGAGTACTGAGGTTGCAAGGTCAGTATATAAACTTCCGAATAGTTTTTATAAGCTCACAAAATGCTTCTCCTGGGGTTAACCGAGCCTTCCCAGGATACAAGATGGTCTTTAAGCGCTCGTATGCGCCATATGTTATGGCAGGATTAACTACCAACACCAAACTAGCTTTCAATCCTCTCCACAAGCCAGATGGGCCATCCTCGCCATCGATTATCTCGCGAGCCGTTTCTATCAGCCCCTTTCTCTCAGCCTTGCTCTGAGTCTGCTGCCTTGTTGTCACGACAGCGACGGGAATTGTAAAGACCTGGGCGATAGCACCGGCAACGGCACCAAGAACCAGTTCGGTCGCAGTCGACGGTGGGGTTGGAACCTTCTTCGACTTGAAATACAGTTCGCGTACGACCGAATACCAGTAAAAGTATGCAAAGTTCGTCGACGCGACTCCAAGGAGTGCACCGTTTATTCCGGTGTAGAGCCCCTTCACGCCGTCCTCGGCAACCATCTTGGTAATCGCGTCCCATGTTGAGGTATAGTGTGGCTCTGAGCCGTGGTGCGCATCTTCAGGGCTTCGTTTTACTTGGACTTGGAGGCGGGTCTTAACTCTGTCGAGGTCACAGGTGGTTAGCGGGTTTGTGCCGCACAATTCGTCAGAGCAAAATAAAGACTCGGCGAAGCGGCTCGAGGGTTAGACGACTCACATATCCAAGGGATATACGAGAGTATTCGCCAAGACAGCACCAGTAGCGCCGGCTACAGCAGCACCCCATGGTGGAAGGGGTGCAGGTTTCGACTGGACGCCCATATTGGATGACAGCTCTGTTGTCAGGCAAATATGCGGAATAGGTGTCTCGAAAGGTCAAGGAGGCAAGTGGTGTGCACACAAGCCGGCGTTGAGCTTGCGCGACCAAGATGAAGACCGGGTAGTTTAACCGTTATATTGACGGGTTAGAGCTAGAAACTACTAGCGCAACATGAGAGAATGCGACTCGGACGGCAATCGGTAGAACAAAGCCGACAAGGTCTTTTGTGGTAAACAATTGGGACAATGCGGTACAGAACTGAAGAATGAATGCCCTCAATGTTCCTCTCCTAAGCCCGGCACGGAAAGAATTGGGGCGTTATTCATGCATGTCATGACGAGCTCGAAGTCGAGAGATAGCCGACTCGGAGGTTAAAGTGAGATGCATCTGACCGAGCGAGCCTGTGAAATCATTGATTTGAACCTCGGCCAATTCCCAAGCCACTTATCGCACCCCCGGCAATCCTATGCAGTATCCCTTTAGCTGGCGTTTTAGCTGCAATACATAAAAAGTGGAATAACGGGACTTCTTACATAAGAAAATAATCCAATAATACAATTATCCGAGTATTATATATAATTTCATTGGATTATCTGCGTATGCCAAGAGTCCTCTATTCCACTTTTTATGTATTGCAGCTAAAACGCCAGCTAAAGGGATACTTGTAGAAAACGCCTAGTACATAGGTGGTCCGTGCTACGTCTACGCTAGGCGTACGTATAGTTTCCCTATAAAGCAGTCTAGTACTATATAGGTAGGCAACATCTACACTAACCTTGGGCGAGCTGCGTATAGATACCAGCATACGTACTATAATATCCGCCTCGACGTTATCACGGTACCTAGCTGCTTGTCTACGTAACCTCTAACCTACAATCTTAACCTTAGGCACATATATTTATCATTTTCGATTGGATATTTGCTCACCTTACCTATCTATATAATAAGTTGCAGCCGGGTCGTCTCTTCACATGCTCGGCGGTCAACTGCAACGCAATGTTAGATACCTTCGTGGACCTGTCGTTCTAGCGATATAACACTGTCGTGGCTGGTGTCCCGCTTGACTTGGGGGACAGTCATCTCTTCAGATGTGTCGGCACAGCAATCTACTACTGTTTATTTCAGTAGTAGCACCAGGTATCAACGATACTAGCTAGGAGTAGCGAGCCCTGCTTAAGACGAGGTAGAAGCTCGTTCACGTCTGGGAAGGAAGCAGTAATACGCCTTCTTACTCAACACACGTATGATCACTATGGAGGCGAAAGCTCAGGTAATCGAGTTCGCTCAGATTTCTCACCTTGGCTCCATGCACCATCTAATGACATGTGGAATTCCAGGAGCATGAAAGGCTGGCCTCGTCCTGCTCCGGCAAGGAAGCCCTTGACCATGCCATAGCGGCGGCAGAGCTGTACATGAGAGCCGCCAAACAATCAACTAGTTCAGCAGAAAAAAGCCGGATGAACATGAAGTGCCAGGAGCTTATTCTAAAAGCCGAGGGTCTCAAGAAGTCCAGTCGTATGACAGATAGTGTCGGTATTGTGGAAAGGAGACTTAAATTACCACGACAAGTCCGCCAAATCCCAACAAGCGAGAAAAATATCTTGTACCGTAACTCTCGCCTCCATGGCAATACATTTCCTCCCTGGGAATCTGACCCAGAACCAGCATATTTCCATGGAGACATGTATAGGTAGCTCATCCGTGCCATCCATTCGCCAAGTTTGCTGACTGGTTGGAAGTGACCCCTGCTCGTTTACTTTATCGCCCAAGCAAAAAGCCACCTTAGCAGGGTGGAAACGGCCTATGGAGCTCATCAAGCAGACATCTGGGCTTGGCATGGGCTCGGACAATGATGTCGCAGGAGCGACAGATGACTATGACCTAGTACAAGATATAACGACAGACTGTTCAGTAGTAGCCAGTTTATGTGCTAGCATGAAGCACCTTCGGCCAGGTCCTACTTCTATTCTCCCTGCGCTGATGTTCCCGCTTAATCCAGAGGATGGGCGCCCAGGGGTCTCTGCGAATGGTCGGTATGTTTTTCGAATGTTTTTTAATGGCTGCTTCCGCAAAGTCGTTATCGACGACCGCCTCCCAGCTTCCTCTACCCAACGTACCCTTTACGTTGTCGACCGCCAAAACCCTAGTCTAATCTGGCCGGCACTAATTGAGAAGGCGTACCTAAAAATCCGAGGTGGTTACGACTTTCCAGGTAGTAATTCAGGTACCGATCTTAGCATCCTGATGGGCTGGATACCCCAACAGCTGTTCCTGCAGAGTGACGAAGTGGATTGGAAAGCTACTTGGCGGCGAATAAAAAAAGCCTACGATTTTGGCGATGTCATTATTACCCTTGGTACAGGACGTCTATCGCCCGATGAAGAGGAAACCCTTGGTTTGGCGGGAGAACATGATTATGCAGTTCTAGATATGTCGGAGACTCCTGAAAATAGGAGGCTTTTGGTCAAAAACCCCTGGTGTGACGGACTTGTCTGGAAAGGGGTGGGATCAGCTTCGTCGAAGACACAGGACGCAGCCGATGATCATCCTGTCAAGCTTAAACCGGGATCTTTTTGGATTAGCTTCGACGACGTGACCCAAAACTTCGAGTCGCTCTACCTGAATTGGAATCCAGGCCTATTTACCAACCGCCAGGATCATCATTTCAAATGGCAGATTCCCGAGGCTAATATGGTTGGCTCATTTGCACATAATCCTCAATACTCTATGACAGCTGAGAGTGATGATCAAACATGGATCTTGCTGAGCCGCCACTTTCAAGACGAAGAACTAGAGATTTCCCGGAAACCAAATACCACTATGGCTGCTGTGTCTAACATGCTCGGCTTCATTAGTATATATATATTTGAGAATAACGGCCGGAGAGTGCAGCTAAGTGACAAATCAATCTATCGAGGGCCTTTTGTGGACTCGCCTCAAACACTTGCACCGTTCGAGTCCAAACAAGGTGTCAGCTATACAGTTGTAATCGCGGCCCAGGATTTACCTCTACCAAATTATTCTTTCACGCTATCATTCTTCTCGCGCACATCTCTGAATATTGCTCCCGCACAACACGATCTAAAACATTATACCGAGTTACACAGCAGATGGACACATCGCACAAGCGGCGGCAACTCCGTCTCACCCCTTTATTTAACAAATCCGCAGTTTAGCATCACCCTGCCGCTTGCCGGGCCCCTTTCAATCCTACTCTCAACCGCTAAAGAGGAAATCCCAGTGCATGTAGACCTCGTCTGGGCCAACGGTCAGCGCGTCACGGCTGTGACGGTCCGCGATCTTGTCACCACGTCGGGCGACTACCGCCGTGGCTGCGCTCTCGCGTCAATCCCCAGCGTTGACGCTGGCACATACACCATCGTCTGCTCTACCTTCGAACCCGGCCAAATAGCTGATTTCACGCTGCGCATTGGGTCTGACGTGCCATGCACCATCACTCCCGTACCTGCTGTCACGGCAGGTCGTCTACGCACCCAGCTCCCTCCCCTCGCATTCCATGACGGCGAGCTTAAGATGAGAGCTTCCGTTTCCATCGCTCGGCTCACGCGCGTCAGCATCTTCGTGACAGGAGGGCGTGGCTCAAGTGTGACCGGTCTAGAGAGATCGTCAGGTTCAGCTAGCGCAGGCACGCCACGTTCACACCCGACTATCCGCGCGACCCTTGAGAGAGGTCGAGGACCCCACAAAGATGTCCTCGTCTCGACAGGGCAGGGCGAGTTCCAAGAGGTGGGACTTGGACTGCGGACCGCAGAGTGTGATATTGACCCCCTAGTCGCCCAATCGCGAGGCCTATGGCTAGTCATCGAGCAAGTCGGCAGTGCCTCTCCCGACGAAGGGGGCTTACAAGTCGAATTATATAGTGATAGACAAGTGCTCGTTGGTTCCTGGGAGGTCATGGACGAGTGAAGCAAGGGGGGAAAAGAGCATATTCATTCTAAACATCGGGTATATCGGGTATATGGACGTTTCTTAGCCTATCTTAGCTTACGCAGGTCTTTTTTTTTGGTGCCAACTTAGCTATCGAGGGGAATGACGACTTAAATGATTAAATAGCCTGCTTGAAAAGGAAGAGGAAGAGGAAAAGAACGAGGAAGACACAGAGGAAAGAAGAAAAGAAAGAAGGAAATAAATTCCTAAGATTTATGTACGTATGTACTTCGCACCAGAAGCACAACAAAACTACCGAGATGGCGCACACTATCGCGGAAGGCTCTTGCACTCGTGCTCTAACCTGGGCTGTGGTTTTGGAGTCTCGCTTTAGTCAACGATATGATTTTTGATATAGTTAGCAAGAGTTATGTAACACCGCTATATCAAGATTCCCCTGGTACTCCTCCTATAATGGGTAGGTATGTACATATCTACCTACCTACCTGTATAGGAGTCTACTGCTGATAACCCCACGTAGGAAAGAAGCCGGGGGACTACGAAACTCAGAGATGTAGATTAGATCCAAGTATATATCTAGTAGGATGCTCAGTTATGTAAAGGTCGCCTTTAGTTATGTGTACGGCTTTGTGTGCTCTTATCTTGTCAGTCACTCGCTTCGAATGATGCACGTGCTCTGGATCAGAGACCATAGAATAATTCGTAGTCCATATACCCGAAGCTGTGTAGAGCTACGCTCATCCATGAACTGAGATAAACGTGTGGGTGGAACTGCTAGGCTCTAGACTAAGCCTGCTATAAGTAGATGATGGAAACAAGCAAAGGGGGTATATTGTACTGCAAAAATTTCTCTTCTCCACAGACAGTCACTTGCGCGGTCTGTCCTGCTATCTCAAAATCAAAATAGCATAATACACCATCATCTCTCATCTCTCGTCTCTCATAATGCAGGCTTGTGGGCTGCTTTGCGTCTTTTTCTCTCATCCTAATGGCCTTCCCGTCTACCAATGTTCGTGAATAGTCCATTGTAGCTACCACGGTGACCCCTCTCTTGATGACGGAGCCTATATGATCCCGTCCATCGCTAAGAGATTCTGAAACAGAGAACCAAGACAACGGAAATAGCAATGGGCGTAAAAAAAACACGCTCCCTGCCCCTATGATATAACCACATTGCGCCCTGACGCCAAATGCGCTCTCCACGGTGCGGCGCATTCCGCAATGTCAACACCGTAAACTTCGTACAAGCGTATATAAACTCACTTACCACCAAGTGGTACCTTTCGCTCCCGTATATACAGCATCAATAGGCCTAAGCCCTGGAGATATTGGTCTGCACCATAGCGTACACCTCCCATCCTCCAATTTCTCAAAAGACGAAGTAAAAACTAATATGATTAAGGCACACCACGACGTCTTCGGCCACGATTAGGGCCATCGGGCCGTTGTGCAAGTACATCTCGCAATGCAGGATCATCTTTATCCTTGTCGACATGATGTACGCGAACATGTCTTGATCATTGTCAGCAGACGAAACATGGGCATTTTGTATTCGCGAGAGAAATACCTCTGTAGATTATCTGGCCTGGGATATTTGTGCTCTCGGTCTGGACAGAACGGACACACATACCCAGGCGAATCGTGTACGAGACCGTGCCGAATCATTTCGTTTTTGCGCTTGAACCCTTTGCCGCCTTCGCTCCGAGGACACCCCTTTACTGGACAATAATGCGGCCGAGCGGATGAATGTACATTGGCATGTGAATTTAACAGGTATTGTGTCTGGAAAGGTTGTGCAGTACAGCCCTGAAAGGTACATATAAACTGACCGATTTGGGGATTAGTCATACTATCAATGCTCATCCTGTCCGCAATCCGGTCTGTTGGAGGTGTTAGAATCTGATTTATTGAAGACCGTTCTAGTTTGGCCCCACTGCCGCTGTAATCTGGTCCTGGTGGAGACTGGTGGTGGTTATTTGTGCTTGGGTACGGGTAGGGGCTCAAAGCAGGCAACGTGTTAGCTGGTGACGGGATACTGTTCCGGTATGCTTCATTCGGTGAAATCGGCGGAGAAGCATGGTTTCCTGGAATGGTTCCCAAGCGTGATGGGCCTGTTGGCGGAGATTGAGGAAAGTGTGGACTAGAACGCATAGCAAGATCCTTCGGTGAGCTGTGAAGTTGTTCGAAGAATTGCGATCGTATTGACGGCAATGTTTCATGGTTCGATGAGTCGGACCTGGGAGAAGCCATCTGGAGCGGGGCCAGCTCACCATGGTTACCTGGAGGTAGACTCGTTGGTGACCTTACATTGTTTGGATGCATTAGGACTTGGCTGGGCGTGTGTTGCCGTGGAGAGTACGTCTCTGGTGAACTCTGAACGGGAGGATATGGCGATATCGGCGGCGCGAGCACTGGTCGTTTCGCATTCGATATAGACATCTCTCTCCCTCCGCCGATTACTGAATTTTCGACTAAGCTAACTCTTTGGGAGCCCTGCGTTTCATGGCTTGAACTCTGTAAATTGTCTAGGTCAGTTGTCTTTGAAACCGCTTGAGCAGCCGCAAGAGCGTCCGTTGCTAGAGACCTCAAAACAGAGTCTTGTACTGAAGCGGACTCTGATGCTAAAGGTTCAACTACAGTTTTGGTGAAGCGCGAGGTTGGTAACGGTGACATGTCGTTGCTCCGGATGCCATCCTCATCCTCTGACTCAATTGTGTCTTCCGATTCACATCCACTCTGAGAGTCGTCGAACTGGTCAAGTGGTCGAGTCCCTGCCTCCTGAGAAATCTCGGGGCGCCTTCCACCATCGAGGTGCAGTATTAGCACAGCATCGCCCTGAGAAGGTTCAATCTTATGCCGACGATTAGAAGACTTTCCGCCAAGACTGGGTGAAAGACTGACTAGAGGAAGAGGAACCGCCGGTGGAGAAGGCGAAGGCTTGAGTTTTGGGACGCAAGGTTGCATCAAGGGACTGTTTCGTGGAAAAACCTCATCCGGATCATAAACGTCGCTAGCTGGAGGGTCGTGAGCAGTTGGCGGACCAGCAGACGAAGTCATGCTTTCGGTTGATGGCATGAACTAGCCGTTACTCACGCATTGGTCGACTTAGCACATTGTCAGGACGGGAAATATTTCTTGAGTAGCCAGAAATAGGGCCAGCTACAGGAAGTACAATGGTCCAGTTCGACTTGCCTCCGGTTATTTTCTACACTGCCGACGCTGACACGATAGTTCCTTTCCCTTCTTTTTCTTCTCTTTGTTTTTAGAATGTTGCAGAAGGCCAACAACCGTCCTCGAACGCTCAAACGGTAGTTCAAATAGGGTAAGACGATGCGCATGCACACTTAAAGACTATATGCGGCGGTAGAGCCGCGTAATCGAGAACTTGCAAGGTGTGAGTTTAGCAGAGAGCCTCGTGCCTCCGTTATATGGGGAAGCCCACCCAGGAACAGAAAAGCGAGTTGTCCAGAAGATCCGGGGAGGGCAGACGACGGCCCGCGAAGATATTTATTTATTTGTAAGTATGGAAGAGATGTGCCGTGTCCAGGGATCTGGGAGCTTAAAATAAACGGTAAGGTCACGTAAGGTTGTTACTGCACTCTGAATAAGGAAAATTGTGAACTGCCTTGGAGGGGTAACCGTAGGGAGAAACCAGTGGCGGCGGCGGCGGCGATGGAAGGCGGGAAAAGAAGCAGCAGCAGATAGATAGCGTAGGTGGCAGTACCTGGAGAGATAGGGACGGAGCCAAGGAACGTGGGGATCAGGGGACCAGATGAGATGGGCAGGCAAGGGGTCAGGTCGTAGAGGCAGAGGTAGCGGCTGGGTATACCAGCACGTTGAAACCTATCAGGCAAGGCCGGCAGGCGGAGAGGCAGGAAATCGGCTGCAACGTCTAGTGTACACTACGCTGTCGACGTGAGACCCATCTCCCAGTCGCTGGATCACGAGCTGGGTCCCCAGCAGAATAATGGGCCGAGGGTGTGACAGTAGCAGAGCAGCAGAGTAGCAGTTGTCGACGAGAGAGCCCTGTGAGAGAGCGCGCTACTATGCGCGAGGATGCTGGATGCTGGATATACCCCGAGTCTTCCCTCCAGCTTCTACCCCGTACCTGGCAAGCCCGGCGCAAATATGTGCGCTACTGTAAGAATGGTAATAAGATGCTGGAGCCGCTGCAGACCAACCGCCGCAAGGAGCAAGGTTTAGCGGGCGACAATCAATTAGAGCGGGGGAAGAGACGTGGTCTCGCGGAGGCTCTTTTCGCGTGTGCGCTATTTTGGTGGGACTGGCGGCCGGACGTAGCAACGAGACACGCTTGAGCGACTTAGACTGGTGGAGAGGGAGCAGGGGGTTGATGACAGGATGGAGGGCCAAGGAAGAAACAAGATGCTGGGGCCGGTGGGCGGGACAAATTGCGAGATGCAGCCAGTGCAATCAAGCAGGCAGGTAAGGTACCTAAGGGTAGGTAGGGAGGTACCTAGGCAGGTCAAGAGGCGGCCAGGGCAAGGGAGGCCAGGGCAGAGTATGTGTGTGTACCGGTAGTGTATAAGTGTGTGTAAGTATGTGTAGGTATGTGTAGGTGGTTACAGCAGGCAATCTGTGCTAGCATGTAGTGTACAGCAGTACATACATGTATGATCACAGCTAGTGTAGTACGTATATAGGTATACCTATAGGTACTAGTGGTATATGTCGTATCGTGCACCCGATGCAAGCGGTCGTACAAGGGTTCCTGTTCGATTTGCTCGGTACCTTCGAAGTACCACCAGCCTGCGGGATGATATCGCAGGCAGGTAGCGCAGTCCAGTGGTCAACTGACCTATGGCGCCGCTATGATCGACAGATGAGCACTGGGCTCGGTGGCCTGGTAGGTACCTCGATAACGAGTTTCCCGAACAGGTTTCATAGACCCTCTGTCTTGCCGTGCCGTTCAGTTTCGCCAAATCCAGGATCAAGGTCGGACGAGTAATTATAGATACTTCATGTATCCAGACCCACGAGGCATTGTCCGCAGCAAAGATTACGGTACGGCGCAGTGTACGTGGTCAACGCAGGAGTCCAGTCAGATTACAGGGCTCTGTGGTGACTGAAGACCAGACCAGATGGACCGACAAAGGAAGCTTCCTACCTAGCGGAGCGTCTTCTCGGAGCGCGCAGAGGCGTTTATCTGCCACAGGTGTCCAGACGATTATGAGTGATTATCCGCTCCGAGGGAGCGGGTTCATTAGTCAACGGGGAGACGATGCCGAGTGCCCAGTTTGTTTAAAAGTCAGCAAGCGAATTGCGGCTGCGACCGAACGCTGTGGCAAGCTGTGGGTGTATGTAACCAGAAGGGAACCAGCATTACACATGCATCACCTAATCACTTCGAGAGCGGCTACCCAGGCATGTACCTCAGGCTAATATGATTGCTCTAATGAGCAAGTTGAAGCATCCGTCTTTGATGCTTTGCAATGCTTTTCAATGCTTTTCAGCGATTGCGAGGCAGAGCGGCAGAGCGCCTATTCTCACTGTTAAAGTTCGGAACGAGCAAAAATAGCGAGAGTACATGTATGTGTACGGTGTAAGGACTTACGTTGGGGTAGGTGAAAATGATTGCGCAAAAGACGGTGAAACTGGCTCGCTCGCTAGCTCTAGGTACCCAGGTAGGGAAGGAGCTCTAACCAGAGATACGACCGGCGAGATGAGGCAAGATGCCGTGCAGACTAGTTAACCAATCCTTCTTTGCAGCTCCAAAGAAAAACCAAGAAACCAACCCGAAAACCTCGCTAAGGCCAACAGAAGCCAGTAAGAGGTATGCCGTCGTCGAGGGTAGCCAAATGTGGTTACGCGTTGCTGGTAATCGGCCGACCGTCTGTCCAATGGTGAATACAGCTCCACGGGCCTAAATCAGCCCTGCCATGTGGCAGCGATATGAGGTACGATAGCTGTCTGGGACACCTTTGCGGGAGGACGTCGAGAGTAACAGGGGATTTGACAATGGATTCGTTCCCCGCGTGTAGATGATGGGACCTTCTTTGCCAGGCGGTTTGGTAGACGTAAAGCGGATTCTCTTCCAGCCCACTTCCTCGATAATAAAAGATGGCCGAGGTTGATAGTCTCAAGATGCAATCCTTGGATGAGTCTGGTTGTATATTCAGATCGCCACCAGGAGTCTTCAGTTAAAGTAACGGCCCGGTCAGCGAGAAGAATAAGTATATGCAGCTCTAGACGGCGATTCAACGCTGGCCACTAGCTGCTGGCTTTCTATACGAGATCAACAAACACAACTACACAAATCCCATCACACGATGTCCACAGATACGGCGGGCGAGACGAGGTGGTCAGTAAAATCGAGTGGTTCTGAGATGAATAATACTATATTTGAAGAAGCAATGGCAAAGAAGGCTAGAGAAGCAGTCAGAGAAGGCAGCGACGTCTCTGGCAAGGCGAAAGAAGAGGCGACGGATATGTGATCCGCCGGGTGGCTGTTACGTCGTCTTATGGCGCATCTTTCTCAGCTGAGCTAGCAGAGTCTCTTCCCGCCAGTCATCTTACTTGGTTCACTCTGTTTAGACGGCCGCTTGTGCAAGATCAAGAGCTCTCTTTTTTTTATTTCCGATTCGGAAGAGGCCTTTAGCATCAACATACAACCCAGCATTGACAATCACCCTTGGCAGTAGGACCGAGGCATGGCATGTTCCTCAGCCTCATTCAGACCGCAGAGGAACTGCAGTCGAATGCATAGATGAATTCTAAAGATAGTGGCATACGTAGATCTATGCCAAAGTTACCGTGTATATGTCTCATCTACAATGGCATCTTGTTTGGGAGTTCGCAAGTTCGCCTGCTCGCTGTTCTCATATCTTTCAGAGGCAGGCAATTATTTGGAGGGGAACGGGAGGACGTGATGGCAGCAGTGACGGCCCAGCATGGAATGGTGTTGAGGTCTAAGAGAGCCCCTTGTCTTTTACATGCCGTTGGGCATGCTTGAGCAAGACATCCAGCTGGGACAGCGCTATTGGATGCGAGGTGGCACTGCATGGCTGTATGTAAGGTAGGTATGTAAGGTATGTAAGGTATATAAGATACCTACCCAGGTACCTTCGTCTCCGAAACTTGGCCGTCATGCTCGCGGTCGCTGTGGGATAGCACGTCTGACCTGCATGGGTCGTGCAGGTACTCATCGGGTACCTCTCCAATCCAGCCGCATTTCGCACACCAGCTACGGCATCCGCGAACTGCACCTCACTGCACTTCACTGCACCTCACTGCATCTCATTACGAAGGGTGCGCCGCCCACAGGACATCGCAGCTCACCTATGCTAGCATCGGGCACTCACTGGGCGTGACAGTGCATTCATGCGATTGCCTCATTTCGTCAGTGCAGAGCTAGACCCCCGACTAGACCACGGTATCAGGTAGGTTAGGTGGTTGATATTATACACAGCGGCATGCTACGAAACGGCTGGTCCATATTTGTGTTCGAGTGAGGATTGGATATCCCAATACTACATACGCAGTATATGGATAGTATCCAGCCAGGGAAAAGAATGAGCAATGCCTACAGGACACCAGCCTAGCATGGTGGAGAAACGGAGGCCTCAAAAGCTGCGATAACCAAATGGGGATGCGTGAGAGTGAGGGTTCAATAAGACGGCTCTTCCACACGTGCCGCTTCGTCAGCAGACCTTGCTTGGAGATGCAATTCCACGTCGACCTTACTAGATGAGTAAAGTCTGAAACGTCTACACCACATAATACATGGACAGGCTATGGGCGACATTCAATAGTCATACTTACTATTCGAGAGATAGAGTCCTATCGGGATCTTCAACTCATCGGCTACTTACGCAGTAGAGGCTATACTTGCAGTTCCAGTTATACATATATACCGGGAGACAGCAAATAACCCAGGTGTATTGCAGAGTGAGGCAGGAAGTGAGATTGGAGTACCGGGATATCATAGAAAAACAGGGCTGCACAGCGCAATTATAATAGGCAGGTACCTAGCGACGGAAGACAAAATGACGCTAAAAGGCGTGACTCAAGAGACCCCGGCAAGAACGAAGAAAGAAGCAAGAATAAGAGAAGAGGTTGGCTGCCGGGAGGGATGAGGGGGGCCGCTATGCGAGTACCGGTTTCTCTGGCTCTTGAATTTGATTGCTGATGAATTCGAAATGGGAAATAGGAAGGGCGGAAGATGCGGCGACGACCGCTGGAGAACGGGCCTTATTGGTATCCAGGTCGGGTGGATCTCGGCAGCCAATCACCAAAGCCACAATCGAAAGTGACGTGTGGATCTCGAAACAGTCGCGCGCGCTGATTGGCGGCGACGGCAATCAACAGCTGGTTTACTCCGCCTCACTGGCAGGGTTGGCACGCGCCATGCCTCAGCAAAAGGGAAGTACAGGCGCAGGGACCATTCTGAGGCCTGGGCCCATGCTTATATGCAGCACTGCATTCTGAAGCTCTTCAGCCGCCTCCAATAGTTGAACGTCATAGTTTGCCTACGTAGGTAGCATCCTCCCAAACCCAACTCAGTCCTCCTCCTCCCATGCAGAAATCCATGCCCCAAGCCTGCCCAATCTGACAGGAGACGCTCATGGCTCAATGTCACCCCTCCATCCATCCTCCTCCATGTACTGTGAAGGTGAAATGAGGTAGGCGCCCAGGTAGGGAACGGTCAGCTCATCTCTGAACACTGCCTGTTGTAGATCTGCTGCACGATAACTGCCTACCTAACCTACTGCCTATGCCTATGCCTCTCCATCAGCAGCCATCAGCATCGGTCATCCCCCGATAGCTAGCCCATCCTGAATTCCCATCCATCTATCCATCCATCCATCCATCCACCTTGGCAAGTTTTATCGGGCTCGTCAACCGTTCGCTATTTCTAGCGGCTTTTCGTGAGAAACCCATCACCCCACCCCGCTTCCTCGAGCATACCATATGCGTACTTACTCTTCCCTTCTAAACGATGTTCGCATCATCTAATAACACAACCCCACCGCCCAAAGACACCCCGTAGGAGATCCATGGATATCAACTCAAAGGGCCGGAAGGGCCGTTCTCCTTACTGCGTAGGTTGTGCCGAATGTCCGTTATATGTATGCGTCAACGTGGAGGCTGAGAGGTACATGCTGGGATATGGTGCAGTAACCTTCGATACCCCAATGCCCCTTGTCCCGATCGACCGAGTCAGATCATAGTATACATCATAACGACTTTGCAAACAACCATGGTGTGGTCATGCCCCGAACAAGACCAGACGTCATGTCATTAGTGTGCCACGAGAGAATCGTAAGTGCCGTGTTGATTTAATCGTTGCTCGTTAGCATCACGCGTTCGTAGTCTCATTTCAGCCGCTCCCGCCGATGAGGCACCTAGTCGGCTGGGGGCCGCCGAGCCGCACACTTGACAGTTTCCCAAGCCGATAGGGAGGTACTTTTGCTGTACCAAGAACCCGTAAAGCCGCCAGGCAGCCAATCAGGGAACGCAGGATCATGCATGAGCATAACTGGAAATATGAAATTGTTAAACCCACTGCAGGCCGGCTCACACTTGCACACTTGATCAAGAGAGAGTCGGAATGATACTTACGCATAGGGATGTTAGTACCTATGCGTACCTAGGCCAACCCCTCCCCCCAGTCGATGGTTCTATATACTACTTACCCTAGATCACCACCTACCTACCAAGACTTGAACAAACCCCGGATCTTCATGACTCCGCTCTTTGCTATGGGGTGTCTCGTGGGACGAGTAGTATTGATTGGTACGAGTTATACCGGTAGTGTTGGTAGTGTTATTCAAGATAATGGTTAGAGCCAAGATGTGTACGTGAATCCTGAATTCGACGACGCCTCCTCTCGCTTCCGAGTCAATGGGGTTGCATAGGTATGGTTGCTTTCTCACCGCACCTTGCATATAATGATTCTACCTACACCGTCTTTTGCTCTGTGGGGCTTCCTGCTACTCTGTGCTAGCTACAGTAGCGTAGGTAGTGTAGTTGTTCGACCTGAGGCTGACAAGTAGACACTTTGCACGACGTTTTATGCCGAAAATAAGAGAGGCCTTCCCGGCACTCGAAAGCCCCGGCACACCACCACCACCACCACCACCAAGCCAAAGGCCAATGCCTCACGCCATAGACACTGAATTCTGAAGCTCCCTAGCTCATCTCTTTTTTCGACGCTTCGGAGTTTGATAGGTATCGTGTCTTGTCCGAGCGAATATCAAAAAGTTATTAAGCCCCAGAGTTTCATAATTCAGGCCAACTATCCCCACTCAACACATCAGCCATGCGCCCTGCGCTTAATCCGCAAATTGATGCCACGGTTCGCCCAACAATACCTACTCGGATAACTAATCCCGATCGCCTCCCCCGCCTCTCCTTGATTCGTACTTAGACTCGATCAAATCGACACACATCTTATCCATAACCCACCTTGTACACGATGACGGGAACACATTCCGGAATCCTTAGGGCTCACAGCCATCGACGATCAAACAAGATGACATCTTACTTACTTACTTACTTAGTACAGTAAAATCAGAAATAGCCCATCTCATCTTCACAGCCGACTTTTTGTCGCTAGTATCCGTGAACGACGCTTTTTTTGTGCCCCCACCAAGGCTTAGTTAGTTAGGTATTTTTGGCCCTCCTCCCCGCATCCGACTAAATATTGTGTGCGGAATGAGCCACTACTTTTTTTACTCGTAGTGTTGTATCATCGTGACGCTACTCATGTACTGACTAAGGGCCACTGTTACGCACATTCGGAAGGCGGAATAAGAATGCGTGCACATGTAGGAAAATTTTTGGAAATGAGGGGGGGAATAAAAAAAAAAAAAAATGAAATAAAAAAACCAATTGCCGACATCGCTTTCATTGTGACCCATCCTTCGACTCACCTGATCTCAAACTACCGTATGTAGCTGTGTAGAACATCTATATGCATGCCAGGTGGTGGTAACTACCACCCGTTCTGCGTTCTAAGGCGAGATCTGCTAGACTAGGGAGATATAGCCAATGAGGTAAGAGACCAAAAATCGACAGAAAGAAAGAAAAACAGAAAGAAAAAAAACGCAAGAGGTAAATTCCTGGTCATCATTGCATATCGACTAGAAGTAAGAGTCTGGTGGTTCAGTCGGGTTACAGCACCGCACCCTATCAGACCAATACGATATATTAGAACGGGATTTAGGTAGATTGGGAATAAGGGGGCCAATCTGAACTGCAAGTTTGGCTCACGAGCCAATATGGAGCTGCCAGCTATGATGAATGCGGTCGTCTTCGACGGGCCATACAAGGTCTCACTGCAGCAGAGACCGGTGCCCAAGAGTAAGCGAACCTATTCCCCTTCCCGCCTGTACTGTCTGTCGGTAGCTCGATATTCCCTCTCGCATTCCCCCTGTCTTCTGACTTGTCACCCGGTGCCTGCGCGGGCCTTACCCTGCTCGAATATGTCGTGACTTCTCGAGCGAGCCTTGCTGATGTAATAGTAGTTCAGGATGATGAGGACATCGTCGTCAAAGTCCTTGCGGCAGGGCTCTGTGGGTCGTAGGTCTCTCGTTATTTTCGCATCCCTCAATCTTCGTCAGGTTAACAATTGTCCAGGGAGCTCCACGTCTTTAGAGGTCATGAGCCTGCAGGGGCTGGCTTCATTATGGGCCATGAGTTCACCGGCACTGTCGTTGCGGCTGGAAAGGGTGTGCAGACAGTCAAGATTGGGGACAAGGTCGTTGCACCATTCACTGTATCTTGGTACGATATCGTCCATGAAGCAAGCCCACGCGCAACGGGAGGTCGGTTTTCTGGGCTAATTTTCACAGTATGAAATGCTTTTACTGCCAGAATGGGTACTCATCCCGCTGTGTCAATAGCCTACTCTTTGGCTCGGCACGCCTAGATGGAGCACAGGCGGACTATATACGGGTTCCGTTTGCGGATGGGACTGTAGTAAAGGCTCCTTCAGAGATCGACGACAAGGCGCTAATTCTCATGGCTGACATTTTCCCTACGGGTTTCTTCGGGGCTCGCAATGCTTTTAACGGCCTTGGGATGCAAGATCCTGCGAACGCAACAGCAGTTGTAATTGGGTGTGGGCCGGTAGGACTGTGTGCGCTGGTCGCAGCACTCGAATACAAACCAAAACATATGTTCGCCATCGACAGCGTAGACAGCCGGCTTGAGATTGCTCAGAGCTTAGGTGCTGAACCCTTGAATTTCAAGACGGATCCTGATGGTATGGTCAAACGGATCAAGGAGGTAACTGAAGGTCGCGGTGCCGACATCGTGATCGAGGTAGTCGGTCTGAAACCAGCGCTGAGGACTGCTTATGATGTGATAAGGCCATTCGGATTTATAAGTAGTATTGGCGTCCATAATTCCGATGTAAAGGATACCACTTCCACAAAACCACCTCCGGGGGATCTGCTGACTTATATTTAGATGCCATTTACTGCTACTGATGGATACGAGTATGTCGAAATCCTATCCAGCTATGCAGGAGCCAATACTAATCATGGCATAGCAAAAATGTCCGTGTCCAAATGGGTAGATGTCCAGTTCGCTCAGTCTTTGATGAGGCACTAAAAGTGCTTGTTAAAAAGCAAGAAGTGTTTAGGTAGGTAGATTCCTTCCGGCACCACGTATTTGCAGATGTTCAGCTGCTAATCTACTAAAGTTTCATGTTTGAGCATATCATGCCCCTCTCCGAGGCAGTTTTGGGATACGAAATTTTCGATAAAATGCAGGTGCAAAAGGTGATATTCAAGCCTTAAAGCAGCATGAAGCTAACAGAACATGAATTCTTGATGAGAGATCAGTTCTGTCGCGGTTTGACGATTCCATCATGCAGTATATAATAGACAATGGTAGAATCGCTATGTATCGTAGCTAAGACGATCCTTTTGGGACGCTCGGGATGAGCCGAGGGCTGCACGGGTAGTGAATCAAAGATGGCGGCGAACGCCTTGAGAGTCCACTTCTCGGAGATGTGAGTCGGCAGAACCCATTCAACTTCAGGGGTGTCCAAGATATTACCGTCTGGAACAGCACTCGACTTGACCATAGCAATCTGGTCATCCGGGTGCACATACAGCCGCCGTGGTGGTAGACCAGATATCATCGGCCGCACGAGAGGCTCCGGGCTGGTTGGCGAGTGAGTCAATATCTCGAGCTCAGTCCAGTCATGTTGGTATTTGAGATTGTCGAGGACGGTGTCGGCCAGCTGCTGTCCAATATTTACTTCCGCCATGATATGATATACTAGCCAAGACAAGCTTCGAATTGAACTGTTCCGTGCCAAGTAAATAAAATATTGCCGGAATAAAACCCTCGACTTATGATCTCGAAGAGCAGGGAACGGTAAAGACTTGGGACAATTTGGTGTAAGATAAGTTCATCTCCGTAAGGTAGGCGGTGTGGATGGGCAAGAAAGGCTCCTTGTGCTGCCCCAGGCTAGGTCCTCCCACTTCATATGTTTCGGTGCATATCTGGTAGATAAAGGCCCTCGACCTCGCTAACAAAGAAATGTTAATCCAATTAGCCTACCCCACGCCACAGACATTGAATTTGGAGGATGACACAATTGTCCGCTTCTCTCTCTGATCTAATCTCCAATACCGCGAAATTTTTCAAAAAGTGAAATGGCAAGATGGCCGAGTTGGTTATGGCGTGAGGTTAAGGTCACCTTAGCACAGTTTCCTCATGGAGCAATCCGCGTGGGTTCAAGTCCCACTCTTGTCAAGATATTTGTATCGCGAGATATGTTTTTTCTTCTTCCTTTTTTATTGTCAATAGCTTCAAACTAGGTAGCGAATCAAGTTTATTTCCTAGGCTATCAACAACTATGTTTTAGTGCAAGCTCGAACCTACATTCTGAGATCACATGTTTTGTATGATTTTCTGGTCGCGTATTGAAAAAGGGAACTGGTAAGTCCGAGACAATCGGTGCAAGCTTGAGGTAAATCGCGTGAAGATGGCAGACTACTCCTTACTCCGGAGCATACTATCGGCATAACCCAGGTAGGCTTCCAAAGGCTTCTCGGTCGCGCGGACCCCGTGGTGACGATGATTTGGCTTGAGTGTAGGTTCAGGTCTCGATATCAATTCTTCAGGTCGGAAAACTCGCATTCGCTTGAGAATGTCAAATTGTTATATACGCGTATATTAAAACAATGGTGTGCGGAGAATC
Organism: Xylaria sp. FL1777; assembly: GCA_022578965.1. Lineage (NCBI taxonomy): Eukaryota > Fungi > Ascomycota > Sordariomycetes > Xylariales > Xylariaceae > Xylaria > Xylaria sp. FL1777. The sequence goes on along the minus strand of MU400558.1, from coordinate 116,044 downwards.
TTACACAGGTCAATGCAGGGACAGACAAACTATAAATCCTGCTGCCTAGATCCCAACTAGGCTTGTGTAACTGTACCTATAACAACTGCACACATGATAAAACACTCTAATAAGAACTAATCGCTGTTTTGTTTCTGCCTAGTCTAGTGATGAGCCCTTCAACCAGCAATATGGTACTAAGCCCACGCACGTACGTCACGCAAGCAACGTCCAGATAATATCACCATGCATGGCACTCTTACGTGTAATGGCGACGCCGTGTCCCTTTTTCATCTGAGTAAGGTACCTACAAGGATAGGTAGTCCTATAGCCTCAGTCGGCAATCTGCCAGCCGGCGCACTCCACTGCCGAAGATTTCCCTTCAATGCGAGAACGACCTTGAAGAGTGCAAGCGCTCGCCTTCATCGAGCTATGTATAGATATACGCAGTATTCTAACTACACTAGACCGGACCAGTATCTAAGCTGCGAAAGGTTGAAGCGGGCTGTGCCTCCCGTGGTACGTGTCCCCGGATGCGGAACCGGCGACGATGACGGAAGGCGACGACGAGGTTGAAGCTATCACCATCCAGCCCCTTACCCGACCCCTGGTAAGTGCTAATTGCCGGTCTAGTCCCGGTCCAATGCTGAGGTCACAGCGACCGAGGAACCACCACAAGTAACCAAACCTTCGTCTTATTCGACGAGGCTCTAAGAGACGTTGAACCGTTTGGACGGAGTACATATACACGTAAAACGAACTGATGTTTGGTAGAATAAAACCAGCATCGTTATCCTCTCACTTTCTGTATCAACTTGTTGTCGTAGTATTCCCCTCTTTACATACCACATTATCGGCTTTTCTTATCTGCCTGGTTGTCTTTCTGTCTAGCACTTCATGATATTGCCTGCCTCTTTCGTCCTCGAGACCCCAGGAAACAAGAACTCGGCGCTCACGCAATTGTCCGTACGTCTCGAAAGAAAGTCGCACTAGGATTTCTTATCGAGCCTCTTTGACCTCGTAGATCTCGAGTCCGCATGCACGGAGTTTCAATTCCTTGAATCTTCGACGCTGCGTTCAAATCGAAGATCACGGTCGTTTCGTGTGGGTTGTTGCAGCTAACTGTAGGGTGCCCTGCATAATGGCAGCGTTGGAACCGCATATCGCTCTTCGAGAATATCCCCAAAAGACACTACATAAGACTGTCGAGCGAATGGTGTCCTCCTCATCATCCACCGGGCCCCTTCTCAGCCAAAGAGCACAAAGCTCTCCCGACCAGCCCCGTAAACCAACTCCCGCCACACTTGGAACCAGCGAGTATGCCAACGGGTATCATTTCCCACCTAAATACCCAATTAAGGAGAAGATTCATTGGGGCTTGATTGCCTTCTGGAACTTCTATAACACGGGCTATGGCCTCTTCCTCACATTGTACGAGCTGAATGTCGCGGGTTGGGGCTTTATGATTATACTTCTGCTCGCGAATGCAGCGCCTCAGATGTGCTGGCTGAATGGGAAGTACGACTGTGATAACATTGACTCCCCGCGCCGGATCTGGATCGAGATCGACTCGCAGGTCTTGACGGCACTTTTCAGCGCGACGGCGTTTGGAATGGCCCCTTGGCGTATTCGCGACCTCTATCTACTCCTTCGATATCGTATACACAAAGACCAGAAAGCCTTGCGGAGACTGGCAGGGGTTCACCGGGACTGGCTACGTCTCGAGGGCTCCGATCAACTGCCGCCAACGCTCGGTCCGAAGAACATCGAGGAAACCACAATGTCTTACGACGAGAACAGCGTCCCGTACCCTCTAGAGACCATCTCTGATGCTCCACCCACTGGTGTCCGGGCGCCGCCCTCCAAGCTCTGGAAAATGGACTTCATCGCTTGGCTCAACATCTGGTACGTTATACTTCAAGGCGTCTTATCTGGGTTCATGTGGGCTCTGAGCCGCTACGATCGTCCAGCCTGGACCACGGGTGTGTTCTTCGCGTTGACCCTCACCATGTCTACGGCTGTACGTATCATAGAGATACGCCAGGTGCTGAGTGTAAGAGCAATAGAGGGTGTACCGTTGACGAAGAGAGACATACAGAGGCTCGCTCGTGATAAGGAGCTGGGGATCCCACATTACAACAACATCAAGGACAAGGACCCCGAGAAGAAGGCGAAGAAGAAGTGTGGTCTCTTTGCATGATGAGCGTTTTGAGGCGACTGGATATTGCTTGAATAGTAGGACAGGTACCTACTTACTGTAAATGCCTTAGCCTGCCATACCGGGGTTGGGAGGGGTTTTAGAACATGGTGTTGGATAGAATGTTAAGATCATTTTCAAATATAGATTTTTTTTTTAAATAAATTGCAACTTTTTAACAAAGGAAAATACTTACAACTACGAAGTATGTAAAGCGTACTTTATTTGTTTCGTAGTAGCGTTTCCACTTTAATCCTTACCAATAGTCCGACGTTGCCGGTAGTGTGCAGCTAAGTGATCCGGGGTAGGTAATTATACTAGATGTACTTCCTAAAGAGGTTTAACATTGAATGTCGCGGATCTGTCTATATAACAGTCGTTATGGAAGTAGGTCTAAGCACCTCAACTGTCTTCTCGTGCTTGATGTAGAGTTAAAATGTCTAAAGAATGGAAGCTGGCGGAGGTGGGTAATACATACCTATAAGCAGGTACCTGTAGGAATGCTGTCAGGGGACCTCTGGTGGGTCTGGTGTGACATGCCACGGAGCTGGGGAGTCGGCTGACGGGCTATCTACCGGGTACCCCAGGCTGGTCCCTGTTCTCGCTGTACTACTACGTACGTACATACCTTCTGAGACAGGAGCGATAGCCTCTAGGTCAGTCAACTGTCCGTCTTCATCGACATCATTGTATAACTATTCCATTCCGATCATACTTTATTTTTTTATTAGTCGAATTTTACTGCCCTTCTTTATTTTCCTTGTCTCGTCACCTTCAAACTTAAGACTGCGCACCAAGCAGCGGCAGCAACCCAGGCCCGAAACCGCTCAGCCGCGTTCTCGTCGCGCGACCATCGGCCAAGTGGCTCTCCAGGATGGCGAACAAGGCCGTCATCCCGTTCTTGGTTGGCATGATGCTACTCACCGGAGTATGCAACACGCTCCTGACCAAGCTCCAGGTTCGTTGTCTTGCCCTACTAGCCTGTTGGTGTCTTATCAGGGTCCCCGAGCCGATGAAGGCGGATGGTTGTATAGTAGAGGAGCTGTAGACATGGCAGCTGACATTGGCTTCTTCTGCCCCGATAGGATAATCAATGTGTTCGAAACTGCGATGACCCCGATCCGAAGAAGCGCCTCCACTTCGAACAGCCAGTGCTGCAGACGGCGCAGATGTTCGTAGGCGAAGCTGGCTGCTGGCTTGTCGTCGGTTTGATGGCCGCCTACTCTCGCATCGTGAACCGCAAGAGTCCCGGCAACAATGGATACCAGCCCATCGAGTCTAGCGATGCCGCCGCAGCCGATGCCGATCCGAACGCAGACGCCGCAAGTGTTAACTCGGAATCCACGCTTCTGGCACATAAGAGAACTGGCGCAGGACCTAGTGGTGTCCTCAGCGGCTTCGGCATCCTGTTACTTAGCCTGCCCGCCATCTGTGACATCCTTGGAACCACCCTGATGAACGCGGGTCTCCTCATGGTCGCTGCCTCTATCTACCAGATGACCCGAGGCGCCCTCGTCTTGTTCGTCGGTCTGTTCAGCCTCGTCTTCCTCGGCCGGAAATTGCACCTCTTCCAGTGGTTGTCACTCGTTGGTGTTGTGCTGGGCGTTGCGATCGTGGGTCTGGCTGGCGCCATTCAGCCGGATTCAAAGGAGAAGGCGACTTCTCTAAGCGCTCTAGTGGCTGAAGACCCTGCAGCTGCTGAAGCTGTGCGAGTCATCCTTGGTGTACTGTTGATTGCTGGTGCACAAGTCTTCACCGCCACCCAGTTCGTGCTTGAGGAATCTCTGCTAGAGCGCTCTAATATTGAACCCATTGAGGTCGTCGGCTGGGAGGGGTTGTTCGGCCTGGCTGTCACTCTTACTGGCATGCTCGTGTTGCACTTTACCATCGGCCGAACTGATGCTGGTCGTTTCGGTCCGTTTGATGCTGTGGAGGGTTTCCGACAGATGGTAGACAACAAAATTGTTCTAATCTCAAGTTTCCTCATTATGATTAGCATCGGGTAAGTTCCCTACTCAGGGAGTTCAAAATCCGAAGAATCTGGAACTCGATTGACTAATTTGGATTCGTAGCGGCTTTAATTTTTTCGGACTCTCTGTAACTCGCAACGTCAGTGCGACATCACGCTCCACCATCGATACTTGCCGGACGCTCTTTATCTGGATTGTCTCCCTCGGTCTCGGCTGGGAGACATTCAAGTGGTTACAAGTGCTGGGCTTTGCTCTGCTCGTCTACTTCACTTTTGTGTTCAACGGCCTCGTACAACCACCTTTCGCATTCCTTCGTCCTCGCTCCGAAGTTGATGAGTTGCTTCCTGAGCAACCGATCGAGCACAACTAGAAGGATAAAAATAACAAAGAGAATTCTGAACCGATTACGCGTTCTTTACGCAGTAGTCAAACCCCAAAATCATGTTGGTTGCTAGTTAACTATTTTGCGGGGGGTATTACACGATCGTCTGGCCTAATCTCGTTTTGTATAGGTCACAATCATTCCCGGTTTCGGCCCCGATGAAACTGAACAGTCGGTAGGCCCCATTCTTCTCTGATGAGAGTACGGAGATAACGGTTACTATGATTACCGCCTCGGTGCCATGACTGTGGTTTGAACAAGGACCTGCGCTGCGCTCTTGGATTGTCTACAGGACTGGTACTACATCTTTGCATTGGGACGGCGTTTGAGAAATGTTCTGGTGCTTGGGAATTTCTGTGTGTTCACTACGGGCCGGATGGTATTGGTAGATATATATTTGTGTGTTCTTAGTTCTTGGCCTGGCACATCCTCTCTTTTCGTTTACTTTGTCATTACCAATTTTCTTAGACTAACGGGTGTACCAATACAATCACACAATTTTCTACGTCAATATCCATCTAGGAAATCTCTCCATACGAAGCTAAGTAGATGGTGTGCCTAATGGCCCCCTTGACCCTAATTCGTCCGTCCTCTGTTGGTCACTTATGGGGTTACACAATCAGGTAGTTAGTTGGTCGGGCTATTATATACGTGTGTAGTCTACCGAGCTAGACTTCGTATTTCCAATGTAGACATGAGAATGAACGAGCGGAGGGGAAACGGATTCCGGTTACATGATCACTTACGTACGTGCTGTCTGGAGGATACAACTAGGATTTTCCGGAGATACCACGGGATACTGTGCTTGGATTTGATACCATCTAGCAGGAAACACGTAAGAATCCATCGACCAGATGTGTCTTAACCAACTAAGGACATCCTTCACACCGGGGTTCACGTGTAAAGACAGAGACGAAGTTCAGTGATGTATATTTCTATCTATCCGTAATGCAGGGGTGTGAGCAGCAGACGAGCTGGTTGCGAGTAACAAACTGAACAAACCAAATAGTACTTCCTTCCCGTAGATCCGCGAATCATAGATACCCGATGGATGCTCGCTTCTCGACTGAAGGATCCCAAGAACCGTATTTCTTGTTTCTCGTAAAAAAAAAGAAGGCTGAACTCCTATCCCGGTAGTGAATCCTCAAGGCCTTCCCAAAACAAAACAACTGGAAAGACACCGGCCAATGCAAAACACCGAAACAAGCCATTCGCTCTCTTGGGGTTAACGGCGTTAGGAGAAAGGGGATACTATAGAGCTAGCATTTCTAAGCTCGTCTTAAAAAACAACCAAAAAATAAACTAGAAAATCATGTGGTAGATATGAGAATCAGACTCAGTTCGGGTTCTTAAGAGTAGACCAATGGACTGAGAAGCTGAAGCAGTAGTGTGCTTAGTGAGGATAGTTCAACTACTCAGTACCATCATTCAGCGTGACATCAGCATACAGTAGTAGGTTGTAGCAGCTTATGTTCGCTCTGCCGACCTCTGCATCCCATATGCACCCATCTAACCCTAGGTATGAAGGTACCGTAACGCCGGTTCCTCCTGCTACGATACGACGCAGAGTAGCTCAAACTCGAGGATAAACTTCCCCTCCTTGTATTTCTCGTTGTTCTCAAAGGCCTTGTCGTACTTCCAGCCGACGGTCTCTTTGCACTGGCGGCACGTGATGTCACGGACAATATGACGTCCTGTGGTCATACTACGCTCTGATGGCTCACCGGCTTCGATATTGACGACCGTGTTGAATAGATAGGCCTTGCCATGCTGGCCACGGAAGTTCTGTATTATGCCGTGTTAGTGCCGGGTTCGATATTAAGAGCCCACATGGGTAGGGACGTAGATGAAACAAGGTAGATAGAGGGGGTAGAAGAAAGAAAAGATACATCCTGAGCGAAGTAAACCGCGAAGTAAGGCTGGATGCAGTTTTACAACTGTAAACCGGGTCGATCACATGAAGCCATGATTACAACATCAGGAGCTTCTACGCAAGGAGCTAGGTTATACCAAGACAGATAATGTTCTCAACTTACCCTACTTATAATCTCCTCGTGGTTGGCAAGGTGGGCTTTACAGTTCTTGCAACCGTAGATCTTGTTGCTACTGAGGTACGTGTTGTACAAGAGACCCATTGTGTCTGCACCCTGCGACTGTGTGTTGGGAGGTATGGACGTGTTGGTAAAGGCGAAGCCCAGGTCTGATAAGAATTCCTACGGGATTATCTGATATCTGCTGAGTGCTGGTTTACTATGGAGCTTTGGTCTCCCCCGTCCGCTACGAGCGGGAGATCGCAGTGTTCCGGAGGGAGGAGGGCAAGGCTGGAAGTACTAGCAGCCAGTTGTTGCTTGTCGGGTTGTTCGTTTTCGGAATGATCAACGACTAGATTTGTTCTCTCTTTCTCCTTGCTATTTTATCTGTGTACGTATGTGCATACGTGGTGCTTGTCTTGGTACTATGGAGTCGTGGTGAGCTCTTAAGGTTATTATCGGTCTCGAGTCATCAAATTCAGGTCGTTATGGTTTGCCGATCGGCGGAGGTCTGGACGTATCTCTAGGAAGTAAGCACAGCTTGAATGGGCAAACAAGACGTGGTCAGAAGGAAAACAAACAGAAGGACAATAACTAGGCCGGGGTACTGAGATAGAGAAGAGCTCAGGCTTGGACGATAATGGTGCAACTGTGAACTTTGGTGAAGGGATAGAAGAGGAGCTCACTGAAGGTTCACCCGAGGCGTTAGTTCAGCTGCTGCACGGGCTTTGTTGTGCTACATCTGTAGGTACTACGTGCAGATAAATTACGTACGGATGTACATTACCTACAGTAGGGTAGATGTTGCATACAGTACATGTAGGTAGGTCAGTTGTTGGGGGGGCAAGGCTTCCACGTGCAGTTATCAATGAGGGGCAAAGCTGCATGTGCTCTATCTGCTCTTGGTAGGTACAGTGTGGAATAGCGTAATAGGCACCTACGTAACGTGGCGGCTTACTTAACGTACCCTACCAGATACACCTATATGTGCCCATGTGTATATCTATCCCTCTGAAGAGGGTTTCAACTCCGTGACTTAAAAGTGATACCTTAGGTACCTACCTATGCAGTAAACTTGCAGTATCATCTAGACTAGGTACATGCACCTCACGACAGCCAAGCCATAGGGATACTGGCTGGTACCTATATGAACAAATGAATGCTCCACTTTTGCTTGCTTTGTATTTTGTAGCTTTCTCTCTAGATATCGTCGCACGTGCGCCTGTTCAAGGCCAAGTAGTGGTAGCCTCCTATCTGCCGCCACCATAAAATAAATGAAGGAAGTGACTGTATGTACAATAAAACATCGCGGCCGGTCTCTGTGAGTGAAATATGCGCGCACTCTGTAGAAGAACGCCCGTAAACTATGGGCCTAAAAACCAACTTGCTTTTGAAGCGTCCAAAGCTTCTCCTGCATCCAACTAACTCCTTGGACCATAATCGTCTACCAAGAAAAGGCTTCTTCGATGAAATCTATTGCGCCCTCGTACTGCTTGCGGCGTACTGCGAGTCGCACCTCATCACTGAGAGCGCCAGGACCACAAACCGACACGCCCATCTTGCCCACCTGCTGTTCCATTTCCATGCCCATCAGAGTGTCAATGTTGGGTCGGCCTGGGAACATCTGCACTGTCGATGAAGGGGAGTGGATCTCCTTGGTCGACCGTGGCCGGCTCACAAACAACATAATGCGCAATATATCACGTCGTTTATCCATCGCCAAGATCTGTGTCATCCATGGGCGGATCCACTCAAGATGCTCAGGGCTTTGGATGATCCACACTAGTATGACCTTCCGGGTAGCAATGGTACCATTAGCAAAACCAGCTACTAGGTGTCGCATGTGAGGGACAGCATGTGTGATACCAACACCGCCAGCAAAAAGCATGACCGTGCCGTATGAATCTAGCATGTGCTCGCCACCATACGGTCCCTCAACCAGACAACGGGTGACAAGGCGCCCTTCAGGATGAGCAGCAGCGCGCTGATAGAGCGTGCTCGTCATGCCTGTCCGAGCACGGATGACGAAAGACATACTCGTCTTACGCATACCAAGAATGTCTTGGCGGTTCATGGCCAACTTGTCCTCACTTAGGTTTTCGGCTTCCTCACTCCATGCCAGTGAGAAGGGGTGCGATTGCCAGAAGCTGATTGTGGGCATGTACAGGTAGGCATGTTGACCTGGACGGAAATCCCAAGGACGGGCCATCGTCACAGTCACACGAACGGCGTTGCCAGGAAGGGCTTCAACAAGAGTTCTGGTGCCCCCCTTTCCGACGTTGTGATATATGACACGGGCAAAGCGGGCAACCCGATCACCAATCCAGAGGGGTACCACAGCGATAAGCCACTTTAGCTGGCTCAACTTCTCGATTTGTAGATGATACCAGAGCCCAACAATGGCAGCAACAGCGAGGAGGATATGCAAAATCTTGAAGGCCTCATAAAACGCATGTCTTGAGATGCTGGCGGCTTGGAATAGAATCACCACAAATGCAACAGTAGCCTAAAAACTATCAGTTTCGCTCCGGATAATTAATACAACTCCAGTGGTTTAAAAACTTACAACAAACCCATAGATCAAAAACTCGGAGGTAAATGTGGCCAGGAAGGCAGGTCCCCAGCCTTGTTTAAGCGCAGAGCCTGCATAGAAGGCAAGAGTATGAACCACTGCCTCGATGGCCACGATACGGCCGAACCAGCGATGAAGCAAGTTCATCGTATCAAATGAGATGCCTAACAGAGGAATAAGGGGGTTGTTCCTCCCAGCCAAGATGAACAAGGGAATCATGTTCACCGTTGCCAGTGTACCGCTTCGATTTCGCAGTTGCTTGAGACCATCTGAAGCCGATTCGGCAAAAGGGATGTGAACCACAGCGAATCCAACATTAGTTGCGAAGTAGCCAATTAAGAAGAGAAATTGAAACCGAGAGGGTAGAGTGCCAACGTTGATAGCACTGCTGAGTTGGAATTCGCGATTGTGTCGCTTGCGGAAGAGGGGAGCGTATAATACGTGCTTCTTGATCCATGAGAATTTGTAGGACGGCCTCGCAAAGAAACGCTGTTCATCGTTGTTTAAGCTAGAAACAGTCCGGACGTATGTTGTGATCATCATCGTTACCCGCCATATAATTACCAGCGCGGATCCAATAGCGGTGATGTAGAGTAGATAGTTGGCTAACGAATGATTTTCCATTTCAGGAGTCCATCCCGTCGCCTCGCCTTCGCCAGGAAGGGCTGATGGTTTTGATGCCATATTGATTCAACGTGGAGTTTCGTGTGAGTTAAGAGGCCGTCGAAACTGATGTTGTTCTTGTCGACTGAAACTGTTGGGTGACCAGCCACCAAAGGATGGTTTGTACAGGAATAGTGATGCCGTATGACTCGATCATGTACAGCGCATGGCAGTTTTTGTCGCAGGCGATCGAGGTCAACTCGGATTGGTGAAAGAATGTCGTCCAACAAAGCGCAACTAGACAGCCAGCTGCTGGGCTACCGAGGGTGAGCCCGTTGTCGTCGTTGTTGTTGAATTTGTGCTCGGTGCACTAGAACACAAGACTAATCAAGAGCATCAAAGTCAAGTTGCCCATTCAATCGGTCATGAAAAGCTTGGTTGTAAAGGACGGCACGTCTGGGTGAAGGAGAGTGAAGGAGAGACAAGGGATTTGTATGGAGAAGCCTCAACAGGGATTACGAATGTTTGTAAAGAGTGGCGTCTACCTATGTACGAATATGCCAGACAAGGAATCCAGATCATAGGTAGGAGAGGTCCGTAAGTATTTACAACGGTAACGAGAGCGGAGGGGTATAGGGACGGGTGAGGTAGGGAACGAGAGGGAAGTCCGCAGCACCAGTGGCCCTGACACGACGTCTATGACTAGGTGTGGTGAGAAGATTGTGGAGGTGAAGTGAAGAGGAGCAGAGGTAACCTCCAGGAAGAGGCCCTGTCAGGTACAACTTCTTTTTTCGGGTAGGGATAGGAACTGCAATTAAAATGGCCCCTGGCCTCTGGCCCACAGTGATGTACCGGGTACACGTGTTGGGCGGCGATGTTGGCCGCCAACGACAAGTATTCCGGACTTACTTAGCCTATTCCAGGCCATTGGCTGTTGAGGCCGGGTACCTGAAGCGCCTATTGGCGCCCCTCTACTACACGATGTACCTACCTACCTACTTTATCAGGTACAGCCATCTCCGTTGATCAATTGTATTACCTATTCAATCAGGTACCGGTATCCTACAACTTGACACGACTCGTCAATTGCCTTAGACTGCACAGAACAAGTCTTCTCATGTGTTTTTAGTACTTCATTCATGACTTGAAATGTGGAGGTCCTACTCTACAATACAAAGCAAGTCAGAACGCCGCCCCCAGTGTCCAAGTACCCAGAATAGGTACCAAATGATGTGAGCAGATCTTTGTGGGGCTCTCGTACCAGTACCAGGGTTTCCCTGGTCCAAGGCGAGCTTAGCTTCTAGGCAAGGAACTACTTCGTAGGTAAGATTATCAGATTATGGTAATTCTCATTGCATACCAGTGTAGTATACACATCTACCCCTATAAATTTTGCCACACACAGAGAGAGTGAACAAAGGAAGAAAAACAAGGAAACACGTGAAAGTGAGGATTACCTATATCGCGGGGTAGACATGAAATACTCTGTATTTAATCTATTTGCACTTTGAATGTTATGATAAGTGTGTCCTCTTGGGAGATAGGCTTGTGAGAGGGGGGACGTGGCGGCAGACAGAACAAGCCACAATCAGTACGTGATCACGAGTTATTTAGATTTGAAACAAGAACAAAGACGCCTTCTTTCCGTAGGCATGGTCCTTACTGCGTAGTATAATTTTTCGGGCTGGGCAATACCTGCGTATACGCAGTACATACGCATTAGGGGCTGGGTACGCCGGGTCTAAGCCGCTATGTCATTCGTGGGCTTAGCTGACTCAAGTTTGAATCGCTAGGAATTGACCAATGAGAACTGCCAAGACAACCCTACAAAAGGTGCGGCATAGCGCCAAGAGTCGTGTCAGTCCACCAATGAAAAGCCAGACGCAACAGTACACACAGCTCACGGCCTGACATTGACATCTTCGATTTTCGGACGATCCACATCACAACCTCTCCACACTCGCATTGCATGACACGAGCACTGCACGAGTACGTTACGTCCTGGCGCGACTCAGAACGAGACACGATCCATTAGTCAGGCTCCACGGATACCGCTCTGGGCCAATAGATATGCCCTCTCGCCTCTGAACTGAATACTTCTTTCTTCTGGCGCCCAACCATCTGTCTATCTCTTCTCCACAAATGCCGGGACTTCAAAACAGATCAGCTACATGGTGTCAATGACAACCAGCCATGACAGCCAGTCATGACGGCTAGAGACAGCTTTCCAAACGCTGCACACGTCATTCGTCTCGTCTCATCACCAGCACAGCACCGCCGCACCACACCACCACACAAGAACGAAGCCGTCTCTGTTCAAGCTTTGAAGGCGATCTGTCTAACGTAAAGGCCGTTTTCTGCTGCATGACTGGCTGCTTCGATATCATCTGAAACTGAGGTTGAGGATATCGACAGAGGTATTTGGAAATGTTGATACGTAGTACAATGCGCAATCAACTTCTGTGCTGCTGCCTTTGACTTGTATACCATAGCGGACAGTTCTCAGCCCTAGACAACGTTCGCGCGCCGATACTTGCAGCAAGTTGCAACGCATTGTCACGCAGTATTCGGACTATCTGCTGCGCAGAGCACTCTATCTGAACCATTTAACACCACAGCTGTACCTTTAATCCCTGTTCTCATTTCGACGCAAGGCAGGGTGTGAAACCGACTACACCAAAGGAGATAGTTCAAGCCTCTATTTAGCACGCACCCAATGATTGGCACCGGGTGGCTAACCGAGAACGTTATTCGGCTCCGATAGGCTGGGATTTTTCGTTTGGTGTTGTTTTCTTCCTTCTCTTAACGGCTCGGAAGTTGAACCCCAATCTTTCCACCAGTACCGAAAAAAAATGATAAATGACCCGGATCTTAGGCAAGAGATTCCATTTCTTCACCGTGCTTGAGACAACTTCACAACCCTTGACCCACCGATAAGAACCACCCTCATCCCGGGTTGTCTGCCTTACAACACAGGTTGTTGTGATTCATCCCATGTTTTGAGTACTATTTTGGTGTCGTCTGTTCGTCTGCTGCGATTGCCGCGTGTCACTGATTCATCACCTACCCTACAACACGATTTGTATCAAAACCTCCTATCTTCTTGGGAGCACATGGTGATGACATAAATGCCAGAGACGAGATAAACCCCCACTTGAGCGTCTGAGTTTGGATCAACATGGGGTGACAAATCTGCTGTGTCTGACTCTTTTGTGTGTAGCTTATGGGGCTCTGCAAACGTCACAGCGTCAATAGATACGTGATCTCGCATGACGAGAATAGACGCCTGCTAAACCTGCATACCTACCTACTATCTATGTATGCATTTCTCTGCACCGTTTATTTGACTGGCATACATATGATAGCTGCATGATCAAAAGCGGCGTGGCAATAAAGCATGTTGGTCTTTTTTTTTTCATTTATTTTAAATTACCATGTGTATTGCGATATGAAATCATATGCGTATAGGCTTGCCGTCGGATACCAAGACAAAGAGTTTAGGGTAGGTATAACGATGCATCACGATGACAAAGCAGGGCGCAATCTCGCTTCGTCAAAAACTTCCTCTTACATGTATGAACCGAGGACCGGCCGCTCTTCTAGACGGCATGAAGAAGCGAAGGGTGGATTCGTCCAAGCTGTCAATCAATGCAAGTCGAGACGAGCAGTTCACATCGACATGTTTCAAGGTGCCATTTGAGACTCTGGTGATGCGCACAGGGATTGATGCCACTGCACTGTTGTCAGTCAATCTCGTCTTCTGCGGTAGACGAGTGCAGGTTACATACAGGCAGGTTGCTTTCATTCAGTCCCAAGTGCCTTGTCAGCTACCTGGTTCGACGGGCGCATTTAGCCGCCATGCACACACAGGCATTGTTTACGCAAGCATTTGGTGATCTACACTAGCGTAGATCAACTTGATTATATCAGGCATTTGGAGTTTCAGAACATGATAATCGCATTTGTGTACAGGGTGTTATCCTTAACCAAGGTATCGTCCTACTCATATATACACCTCGGGGGACACACAATGGGTTCAATTTGCCCGCCATGGCCCTGTTGATGGCCCATTTTATTCATCCGAATGGTGCTACCGCATTTATAATAACGGCCGCCATTCACGGTGGCCCGCCCAAGAGGTTTTAGATCCTGTTTCGCAACCTCCATCTTGCGCAGACGCATTCGTAAGCCCCAGCGGCATTCAGATGCAGAGCTCATCGTCGCTATAGGTATCCCGTCGCTCGATGGGATCGCGGGATAGTGACCGGGCACCCAGTACCATCCTTGCTGAGCTACGGCGTGGCTTCTTCGCCAGCAGTCGGACACAGTTCTCTTTTTCCGGGTCAGCCTGACTATCGGATGGTCTTGAAGAAGCTGGGATTGCAAGGCTTTGCTGTGGTAGCAGCACCTCGTTTATCATCTGTGCTGTCAGTGTTTCAGCACTCCTAAGGCGACGTGGGCGTTTCCTCATCATCATGCTTCGTCCTTCATATGGATCCTGAATACGCTTGTTTGCATCATTTTCACCATCGTCCATCCCTTGAACTAGATCTGGCCCCGCGTCAGGTAGCCGGTCGGTGATGGAGCTAGTTGGGCTGCTTGGACGAGTCAAAGAGCACTCTATCCCCTTGGGCGGAGTCGATGATCGAAGGTGTTTTTTAATAGCGGGAGCTCGGCGCTTGTTCGCGACTGGGCTAACCGTTACCCATTCACCGATTGTCTCTTCCCACCGGTATCCTGTAAAAAGCGTGTTGCCACTTTGTTGCTGGCTCGTGGTACCGGAGCTTAACCGAGCGTGCGGATGTAGCCCTTCGGCATAGATGAGGTCCTTGACGTTGTTTGTTTGCTGGGCTATTAAGAATGCTGCAGCTGCCTTGAGTTTATCCAACAGGTTTTGGCTAACTTTCAGAGATTCCAGCCGCTCAAGGAGCCCGTGAAGACATTGGTGAGACGCCACTGATGTTGCTCGACCGCAAGCCCTTGCTATTGATGCTACAAGCCAAGCAATATTGTCGTAATGATTTTGCATACGGATATCCTTGGTAGATAGAGAGGTCACAATAGGCGGTGAGAGCTTTTCTAAGCTTCCTTTCACATGACTTTCGACTTTCTCGCCTTGATCCTGGAGTGATGAAAGAAATAGTACCAAGTATAGGGTTTCTAATCTTTGAGTGCCTCGACCGCGCGTATGACCTTTGAGCCCATTTATGCATGTTCTTATAACATGCTTGAACCTGTCGCCGATAGCTTCGACCTGCCGGGTGTCTGATTCTGGAAGCCCAGGCGCGATAATCCTAGTTTCTCCAAGTAGGCTCATAGAGGCTAAGATGCTAAGGGCACTCATTAACGTCCGTTGGCTTGCCCTCGCCATGTCTTGTTCCAGCTGGGTTATATCGTTGTTACTTTTGAAGAAACGTTTCTGGCAGCACAGTAAGAGAATAGACTGAGCTATAAAGCTTATCACGTCATGATTAGGGTGGTTATTAGCCATTTCTTGTACAGCTAAGGCCCATATCTGTTCAAACTCCGACGTTGCCAGCCAATCCGTTGGTAAGTTGCCGCTTGATAGTAGCATTGAATATTGCCGAAAGAGAAACGAAGTCCGTTGTGTTTGACCAGCGAAAGAATTGAGCGTTGCCAGCGGTTTTAGAGCTGGCACTTGCGTAAAACGGCTTTCCGTGGATACTGGTTGGGGGTACTGGCGGTGGACGAGCGCTGCTACGAGATCCTCAGCTTCCGAAGCCGCCCCCAATTGAACACAGAGGTCGATGATAAGCTGCGAGAACTCGTCATCGAAAAGGCCCTCTTCGATTGCATGTTTGACTGCGTTCAATCCATCTGCTCTGACAACTACTCTCAAATGTCCCCATCCCACGTTCGTACCCAGAGACTCGAGCTCATAATAGATTTGTGCTGAAGTATCGATATCATCCAAAGTAGAAACCGTCCCGGTCTGCTCTGCGTCGAATCTCTCCCACGCCTCTAGTTCCATGATGTACTGTGGTACTCTCCATAAGCACATGTCCAAAAATGAACGTGGGCCTCTTGCAACCCTGACATTACCTATGGTGCTAGCCGCCGTAGCCTTTAGGAGCGCCTCAAAACTTCGATATATCGCTTCCAAATCCGTATATTTAGAGCAGAAACGATCGCGTAGACTGTTTAATCGTTCGTCTAGACGCTTCTGGGCATTAGAACCGGTCTTCGTGAGGCGCTCATGGCCAAGCTCGGCCTGATTCGGGTCTAGGTCCAACTCATGCACCGAAGCTATAGGCGAAAGCATTACCTTTCCCCTGGCACGACGTAATATGGGTGTGGATGGTACTATCTCTCCAGGAGCAGTAGCTTTCTGCTGTCTTTCTGGCTGTATACACCTAAAGGTCTTCCTCACACCTGATTTCGTCCCTGCCGCTAGACTTGTGTCTTCATGGCCGTTTTGCCCGGAAACAATTTTCTCAAGGCTAGAATTATGTGATTGAGGAGACTGTGTGCTGCGACGCTGAGAATACGTCAGGCGAGGACGTTTCTTTCGAGGCATGAGCCACCCCGATTCTGAATCAGGCTGTTCGTGATGCCCATTTCTATTGGTTGATGAAGCTACAATTGTTCCTGAACCTGATTTTATTGTTGAAGCCGTTGCTTGTCCAGTCATAGATATCTCTTTCCTCATAGAAGCAATTCGCGAGATCAATGGCCGTAGAAGCCGGTGACACCTTGCTGTGGTCCATGGTTGTGAGGGTTCTTCGATTTTGTGAGCTGGCCGTCGTGGTTGGTACCGCGTTTGGTTTGTGATGAGCGACATTGGTTCGAGCAAAAACAAGCTAAGTTGTTTATAACATATAAAGCAACTGGAACAAGTCGAAGAGCTGCTTTGAGATGCAGGCATAAAGCATGTTCAATTTTTGGCGGTGTTAGCGATCCATGTAGGGAATGTTGGAAATTATCTGGTTCCGTTTCTTGTATAGGCACTATAGTTTTGAGAATAATGCCAAGACTGCTTGGATGAAAATTGCAAGCAATTGAAAAGCAATGTCAAGCTTTACAAAGTATTATGTACACTAGGTCTGAAAAATGTGCTGAGTTGTTTGTTATTGATACTCACGAGACTTTTACCTCTGTTGGGCCCATGCAACATTCAGCTGTTTACTGATTCCCGCTTTGGGACTAGGTCAAAAAACAGTGCATATACATCATGGGTTGTATCAATGGAAAACTTACATAAGGTGATAAGACGATAAGACGATAAGACGATAAGACGATAAGACGATAAGACGATAAGACGATAAGACGATAAGACGATAAGACGATAAGACGATAAGAAAGCTTAACGAACTTACTTACCCCACTAGAGGTGCAGGTGCTATGCCCTAGGTACCTAGTAGCAACCAATCAGTGGCGAACCATTGGATCCCCTTATGCAACTCTCTTGTTGGTCAGCGCATTATTATTCTGTTTACTTGTGCACAGTAGTTTGTCCCACCAAACTCTTAGTGCACCTGCATATGCCACAAGATATCCCTACGGTGGTAATAAAGAGGTTAAGACACCTTACATAAGTACCTATAATTACTCACTATAAAATGGACTTTCTCTATAATTTAAAGATAATCATACATTTGCAACTAAGGCTTTATTTCATTGTCATTCTTTAATGTTTCAGTTTCCATGTATTTTGAACATTGTTCTTTTCGGCTGCAACTACCGCTATGATACCGGTAGTAGCCAACATAGGGATTTCCCGTGGCAAATGCAGGTTCGCTACAAGTACCCTAGGCCGAAGGGACGTCCGTAGCACCGGTTGCCGGGAACAGCCGGGCTACCTACGCTGTATACTTACAGCAGTAGTATGCATCATTCAGAGGGAAAAAAATATTTTGCTATGGACCATGAGACCAAAAAAATAACATCGTCACCATTCTTTCCACATCCTCACCCCAATTATTGCATACAACACCTGATCCACAACTCGATCGTTGTGCTGTTCTTTTGTTACTCCTCTGTATTATACTACCCAGCTTAATCTTATCAGCCTTTCCAAAGTTCTGCGGCGCAATCATTGCCACAGACCGGCAAGCTTTAGTTGGATCTTGTGTATTGCACTGGTTGTACGATACATGAACCTTCACACACGACTCGACGTCAAAGCACCCTGTAGACGTTGGTCGACGCTTTTTAAGCTTTCTCCCCCAGGCTAGTCCTTGTAATTGCCTTTCTGCCTTTCATTCACAATGGCCGAGGAACGCGAACCCCAGAGTGCTTCTGCCGGTATGGCTCATGATCCAAATCTTCTAGCCTTACCATTACTGGCTGGCATCTGTTGTGGACACAGAAACTAACCCTTCCTCATTGCGCAGCCGAGCCTGCTGCAGCAGAAGCAAAAGTAACGGATGGCCAGTCTACCGCCGAGAACAATGACGAAGGCACCGAAGAAGACGTAGCGGAAGGTAGACAATGCCAACGGCCTTCTTCTGTTGATTCTCTGCTAACATCAGCTGGACAGCTTTGTTTCCATTGACGATCAGCCTTCCTCATGAGCCGAGCAAGATTCATATAATGGTTAGTTCGATCTTCTCGCGACGCCCGTCTTTCGATTTTCTAAGAAGTGTATAGGTCTCCCCACAAGAGCAGGTCCATGAGCTGCGTCAGTCGGTCATCGAACTCCCTGCTGCCTTCCAGTACTCTTGCTTCCACTTCGAGCACAAGAGCGAACGTATCAACGATTTCGTACAGATTTCGGACGTTAAGGGCTTAGGGCCAGAAGCCGAAATTCGATTGGTGGAAGACCCATACACTGAGAAGGAGGCAAGAATACATGTGATTCGGATCCGTGACCTTGTTGGTGCTGCCGGCGACAGGACCGATACACTGCAAGGCGTTCTTCCAGGCGCTTCTCTTTTCGACTCGGTCACTGCCGAGGCGAAGGATACCGATAACGTACAAGCTAGTACCTACGACTTCGACGCACCTGCGAAAACCTCGGCTTTGTTACCAAGGGAAGAGGAATCTCCCCCGAAAACCGTCAAATCAGTTTCCTTGTCACCATGGAACCCTCCTCCCTACCACCTCCGTCAAAAGGGCCACCTCCTATACCTACTCGTCACAACCAACGAGGGCGAGCAGTATCAGATCACCTCACATGTGGGCGGCTTCTATGTCAACAAATCATCTAACAGTAAATTTGACCCCTCGCCTCGGGCAGCTCCCAAGGCTTATTCTGCACACTCGCTGTTGACGCTACTGGGTCAAATTTCATCATCATTTTCGGAGTCTTTTGAGCAGTTACTGCAGTTCAACAACCGCAGAGAGCCGCTTGCGACATTTCAAATGACGAATGCAATCCCTGCGGCTCCCTGGTTGGTGCCTCTGCAATCTTCACCATTGTGCGCGCACACTTCCGATATTACACGGACACAGGAGGGCTACTTAATCGCCGGCGTGGACAATACTGATACTCTGCGTGATTGGAATGAAGAATTCCAGGCGGCGCGGGAATTACCTAAGGAAACTGTTCAAGATCGGGTTTTCCGGGAACGCTTCATTTCCAAGCTCTTCGCGGATTACACTGATGCGGCGGCTCGTGGTGCTATTCTAGTCGCAAGGGGTGAGGTCACTCCTCTAAACCCGACGGAAGGTCGTGATGCCCAGATTTTTGTATATAACAACGTATTCTTCTCCTTTGGTGCTGATGGCGTAGGTACGTTTACATCGGAGGGTGGTGACGACGCTGCGCGGGTCGCTACTGGAAAGGATGTAAACGGTGTGCGCATCGTCAATCAGCTTGACATCGATGGGCTGTATAGCCCTGCAACTGTTGTCGTAGATTATCTGGGAAAGCGTATTGTTGGCCAAACCGTCGTCCCAGGCATCTTCAAGCAGAGGGAACCCGGAGAGAACTCGATTGACTACGGAGCTGTTGAGGGGAAAGACGTGGTCGCCGCTGATGAAAGGTTTGCTGCTCCATTTGAAAAGCTTTCACAGGCTCTCCGTGTCAAGAAGCATCCGGTATGGGATAAGGATGGGAAGCGGTTCGACCTGGAAGCCAGCGTGGAGACGAAGGGTCTGATGGGTACGGATGGTCGAAAATATGTTCTCGACTTATATCGCATTACCCCGCTGGATGTTTTATGGCTAGAGGAAAATGACGTGAAGGCTGAAGATGATAGTACGGGTTACCCCCACCGCATGACAGTTCTTAGACCTGAGCTGGTTGAGACCCTCCGCACTCTGAAGTGGTCAGAATGGGTAAATGCAGAGATTGCCCGCATAAAAGAGCGGTCAGCGAAGGAAAAGACGGAAAGCAAAGACTCGGACGAATCCAAAGAGCAAAAGGACTCGGATGATGCAGAGATCGAGGAGAAAATTGACGGTTCAAATTTCTCCTTCAGCCTAAATCCTGATGCCTTCAGTGGCCAAATCCCTCAGAGCGAGGAGGAGAAGAAAGAACTCGCTGCCGATGAAGAAGATGTTCGCAACGCATGCAAACATCTACGTGATGCGGCTATTCCGGATTTTGTTAATGACATCAAGTCTTCAGATCTTCCCTTCCCTATGGATGGGTCATCACTGGCTAAGATGATGCACAAGCGCGGTATTAATATGAGGTATTTAGGGAAGGTAATATCTCTTTGCGAGGGTCCCAGACTGTTGCGTCTCCGAGACCTTTGCCTACAGGAGGTGATTTCTCGTGCCTTCAAACATGTGGCAAGCAAATATCTGCGATATTTGCCGGTGCCTCTAACATCCGCGTGCATTGCACATCTACTGAACTGTCTACTAGGATCGGCTTTCAATAGCAAACCAGTTGCTGACATTGATGAATCATTGAAATCACTATATCCCGAGGCGGATCTCGCGTTTGCCAACGTGACAGTAGATAGCCTGCGCAAGGAAATCGAAGTCGAGTCTACTCGACGATTCAAGGTTACCTTGGACCAAGACTGGCACAACGGAATCAAGCATCTGCAGTTACTCCGTGAGGTTTCGTTGAAGCTCGGTCTCCAACTACAAGCCAGAGACTTCCAATTCACCGTTGAATCTTCCAACACGACTGAAAAGCCGAACGGGCAATCAAATGGGGACGGTGAGAAGAGCAAGAAAAAGAAGAAGACCAGGACTGGCTCACCGGCCTCGATTGCTTCCTCCGTTACGGTGCCGTCTACCTTCATGGCCGATGATATTGTCAATGTGGTGCCAGTTATCAAGGATTCGGCGCCTAAGAGCTCTATTTCCGAAGAAGCTTTGGAAGGTGGCCGTCACTCCATCATCCAGGGTAATCGTAAGATCGGCCAGGAGCTACTGTTGGAATCGTTGACTCTCCACGAACAAATTTATGGCATTCTCCACTCCGAAGTCGCACGAGCGTACTCAAGCTTGGCGCAGATATATTACCAATTAGAGGAAAAGGAAGCTGCTGTCGATCTCGCACGCAAAGCTGTCATCGTGTCAGAACGGACTATTGGTATTGACTCGGCTGAAACCTTGCTCTACTACCTTAATCTGGGCCTATACGTCCACGGCTCGGGTGACAGCAAGACAGCTCTAGCGTATGTTAAGCACGCCCTCGATTTGTGGAAGGTGATCTACGGTCCTGACCATCCGGATTCCATCACGACATTGAACAACGCTGCCGTGATGCTCCAACACATGCAGGCATACCATGAGTCTCGCATCTGGTTTGAGCAGGCCCTCATAGTATGCGAGCGTGTCATTGGACCACAATCGCTTCAAGCTGCCAGTCTGCTTTTTCAACTAGCTCAGGCTCTTGCGTTAGATAATGAGTCAAAGGCGGCTCTTAGTAGGATGCGCGACTGTTACACAATCTTCTTGCACGAGCTTGGCCCCGAAAACAACAACACTAAGGAAGCCGAGACATGGCTTGAACAACTAACACAGAACGCTGTTGCTATTGCCAAGCGTGACAAAGACGCTCAAGCTCGTCGTCTCCGCGCTGGTATTCGATTCCCACCGCGACACCTGGATGCTTCAATCTCAGCATCTACCACCTCCACTGTGCTTAATAGTGAACGAAATTCAGGCATGCCAGATGCCAGAAGCATCGATGACCTACTTAAGTTTATTGAAGGAAGTAGCGAACAAAAGAAAACTACCAAGAAGCGACCTGGTCGTGCAGGACCCAAGACGCGCGGTGGTCCTAGTTCTTCGCAACTATAAGCTACCCATACACTCACCACAGGTCTTTAATCAGTTTATTTAAGCAATAGACTTTATCTCTATCGTTGAAACATTAGTATGGAGGGGCATAGTACCTACTTTATAGTCGTACTGCATCTCCACGATAAGAGGACTCATAGGTAGCACGGAATCGACGGGCGGCTCACTCTCCCCGGCCCGTATGGTGTACATCTATATATTGTATATACTCTCGTGCTCACTCCATTGTCACCATCGCACTACATCACATCGCAACTCAAAAAGACATGATTGCATTTTAGAACGGAGGGGGGCCAGGATGGGAAAAGTTCAAAAGGGGGGAATGTCTCTGGAGCCCGCCGCGGGTTCAGTTGAGGCCGGTCCGGCGTAATCAGGGGCAGGTGGTCGCGCGTTATTTCGCCTCTCACACATATCATCATGACTTGTATAAATAGGTAGTGTGTGTGGTGATCAAAATCATCGGCTTATAGACCTTCTTCCCTCTCGCTCTCTTCGCCTTCAACCTATTACATTTTGATGTGAAATGTTGACTTAGCACGATGGATTTATCTGACTTGAGAGCAAGCAGCGTAGTCACTCGGTGTTTTCTTTGTCTTTCTTTCCTATATCCTCATTTGAGGACGAGCTAGGGCGGGTAGATATGTTCCCCTTCTCCGCAATTAAGCACGAGAGGACACAAATATTCCGTACTACGCAGGAAGCACTACCGCCCGCCATTCTACAGGACGTTAACGAGCAGCCGAATCCTATATGATTCCTTGATAGGTCAGGTAGGTGACGAGTCTACGAGTCTAACTGCACAAGCGAATTAAATTCCGGCTGTCACGGCAAATAAGTGGCACATGTAACACAAGTTTGACAGGTCAATTGCGCTAATTCTGTTCGTCTGTCTGTGTGTTTGTCTTGTCAGATCTCAAATCCGACTAGCTCTGCTGATCGCATTCACAGATGGACGACCGCTATAAATTGCAGACCCTCAGAAAGCGCTCAACCATTCCTAGCTGCCCTAGGTATTGCTAATGAGCACAGCACACAGATGGACATCTAACCGCCCGTAGCCATCTCTCAGACAGAGATGACCTTCTTTTTTCTACCCTTCTTGATCTTTCGACTGGGAATGTCATCACACCATTTCAAAGTGGAGACTTCAATATTTGAGTTGGTTGAAGGCTTATGCCTCAAACATACACACATAAACGCGTCGCAGCAAACATGGTCGTGTTTCATAAAAAGGAAAAGAAAGCAGCGCTTCCCACCAGGATAGCCCATGCTCCACAATGCCCGGCTTGCAATGTAGAGCCTGGACCTGTAGAGTAATTCACGATTCGCCCACTCCAGGGTTGATTTGTATGCAAACCGATACCTACCTATGCAGGGAAATAAGTGAATCGAATCGACGCTACGATGGAAGTCATAAACGACCAAAAAACTCAAGCCCGTTGATAGTGCAGCCACCACAAGTCGCTGTAATTCTATTTGGCAGCTCCTGCGGTATGGATCGCACTTGAACCAAAACTAGGAGCCGCGTGGAAGGATCCGATACTCTGGAAACCCCTGGTAGTAACCATTAGCCTTCTCTGAAATCATTGTTTCAACGTAGTATAGGTAGTCATATACGTACTTGGTTAAATCGTATTCGCCTTCTTCCTCATTATCCTCTTCAATATTCTCGATACTGGTTACTCGCTCGAGGGTATTTCCTCGAGAGGTTCGAGTTGGACTGGCGATGGGTGAACGATCGACACCAGCTGGCGGTGGACTACTGCTATTGGGAAGGCCAGGCTTGGTAGGACTGACGTCGTAAGGAGTTTTGAGCGGTGTACTGTGAATATCAATGTACTTCCAAAATGGAGCAGGTGAACTGGTTGGCATATGTTGGCTTGGTCTCTGCGCAGTACTAGGAGGGGCAAGCCTAGGGTGGAGACGCTGCGGCGCAGGTGTCACGAAAGAGGCTCCTTCGTCCGGAAGATACGAAGAAGATAATACCGGTGGTGATTGAGGCATATCCGCAAATGAATTTGACTGTTGTAAGCGTTTATTGCCACGGGGAAGTGGACTGTCATCGTGAAGACTTGTAGCCAGAAGCCTGCGGTCGGGGGTTACTTGAGACTGCATCAACGATGCTCGGGGCGGCGGCGAAGTAGCAGGTGAGACTGCCTTGCGCTTGCGAGTCGAGCCAGGTTCTTTGTTAGCCATATCTTTAGGTCCCGAGGTGATATAGGTCATTTGGCTAGGTTGGCTCGGAGATGAAGGGACCGAAGAACCACGGTGGCCTCCTCGACCACCCCGCCAACATGTTCGAACCATCTCAGCACGGTGCTCAGGAACTACTTCCCACTTCATTCCCTTTCCTGGCTCGTCAGTGGATCGTGGTGCTTTGCTAAAAGCTTTATTCAAAGAGAGATTATGTCTGATTGAATTCTAGGGGGTCGTTAGCATCGACTCCAAACAACCTTTTTTAATCCAGAGCCTCACCTGCCAGCCAGACGGCTGCTGGTGCCTATAATACGAGTAATTCTCTACGATGTACGAGTAAATGCCGGCGAGGTTAAGCTTCTCACCAGGCGCACTAATAATGGCTTGAGTAATAAGCTGGGCATAGCTGTAATGTGGTTTAATATGCTTGTTCTCGTCTTTTGCCAGGTCTATGTCGTCTTGGCTACTGACGGGATTCTGAGCCGGAGTCTTTGCTTGGGACGCCGGGCCACGGCTCTTTGTTGATGGTGGTGTGCCCGGGCGTTTGTAGTCAGGTGGTGCTGGAGCGATGGGTTGTTGGTTAGTCTGACCGCGAGAGGACGCACTTCCTCGAGCGGTTTGGGACGACGGCTGATCCGAGGAAGGGAGAGGTGGAAGGGCAGTTCGAGAGTCACTCGAGGGAGCAGCTATCCCCGCTTGTTCCAGATATCTAGGGTTGATGTGTACGCGACCGAAGTTAGCTGGTAGGACGAACATCATTTCCAGACCACCGATCTCCATAACCTCGCCGCTGCCAAGACAGTGAGGAGGATCCGACTTCCGCAGGATTTCATCGTCAACCCTGAGACCATTTCGGCCCTTTGCTTGCAGGAACCACTTTCCAAGTTCGGGGTCAAAGTAGATGATAGCCGTTTGGCGCGAGAAAGTCTTAGATGGACCGAGGTCGATGTGAACGAAAGAAGGGTCATCCGGGTCTTGTGTGTCAGTGTTTCTCCCAATATTAACGGATGTCGACTTGATGTAGTAAGTCCAATCCTGCGCTGCTATCTTGGCATATGCGGCAATACCCTTATTAGACTCATGAATAGCATTAGCATGGTCCTTGTTTGCATGCGTAGGAACGCTGCGTAGGGACTGGGCGACCTGCGTGACCAAGTTATCGTCCTCTTCAGCGTCTGCTTCAGCTCCAGGTTCGGCACCATCGAGACCAGGCGCTTCGATGGTCAAGCTCGAACTTTCTTCTTCAATCGGCTCAGACAGCGGCTCCTGGGCCTAACAAGTAGAAAGAGAGTCAGTATATAGCTAAGTAGAGACAGGCAAGACAAAGACAGTCGTGAGCAGCAGTACGATGGAGACGGACCTTCTTTCTTCGCTTGGCTGGGCGCGAGGGCGATGAGTGCTCGACGACAGAAGGGCTCGGGCTCTTATCCCGCACCCGGCGAGTCCTCTGGGATCGCTTAGAGGAGGGAGGCATGTTGGACGACGATTGGGTCAGTCAAGGCCCATGACACCCGCTCGGTCGAGGTAGTAGTAGTGAAGTGGGATTGGTAAGCCGAGGATGGTCGCAGCGAGCTGCGAGGTTGCTGTGAGGTTGCTGCGAGGTGCAACCACGCGAGGGCGGCAGATTGAGGGCTTGGGCTGGGTGCGCAAGTCGCAAGGCGAGGATGGTGGTGCGGCGATGGGTCGCAGCCTCGAGGAAACGAAGAAAAAGCGCACGCTACCGTCGCAAGTGCGCGGACTATCGGAGGGTAACGAGACAGGACAAATAGAGATAGATGCAGATGCAGGAATGGTGGATGGTGGGAAGGACGGGAGCAGATCGGCAAGGTACCTGGTCGCCTGCTGGGTTCTGTGAAGGATGGATGATGTTTAGCGGGGGTTGGTTCCAGGTTGAGGTGGCCGGCTGGTGGAATTGAACAATCAAGCAATCGATTGAGCCCTTGATCTCCGGATAAGCCACGCGACGCGAAAAAAGGGAAGAAAAGAATTGGAGGCGCGCTTTCTATTACGCAGGCTGGCACCTACCTTACTTAGAGTACCGGCTGTAAGTGAGACTAGTGCCACACTTAAATGTGGCTAGCTTGCCCAAGTGCCTTTTGTCTTGCCTTTTGTAT
This sequence comes from Xylaria sp. FL1777, assembly GCA_022578965.1. NCBI lineage: Eukaryota > Fungi > Ascomycota > Sordariomycetes > Xylariales > Xylariaceae > Xylaria > Xylaria sp. FL1777. The sequence continues at coordinate 89,830 of MU400558.1, read as the reverse complement.
ATGTTTGTACTGTGGTCTGTGGTCTGTAGGTGTGTGTATTTGTAGGTAAGAGTGCACAGTGGCGCTTGTATGGCTAGAGACACCTTATTGTAGTTCAATTGTTGTCATGGGCAGCGGAAAGAAAATATGAGGTAGAGACAATCAATCATGTCAGGCGTGGGAATTATATTGGCAATGCTCGTTAGTCAATATTGACACATGATGTCGGCTGAGTACAAGATATGCAGGCTTTTTTTAATGGGCGAGCTTAAGGTACCACTAACCTAATGTAGTGTAAGTGGCAGGATCTACCCACAAAAAAAAGGTGCAGGCAGGTGGCGTCTCTTGGAAAGTGCAAAGTGCTGTGTACCACAGTAGGTACGTACTACCAATCTAATAACAACCGTGAGCAATGACCAAAGACCATGCGTTACCGATAAACCTTCACATCTTCATAAATAGGAACCCACAGGGAATACCGGTAATGCCTATAGATCTAGGTACCTAGGTAATGGTAGGGTACGTCACGGAGACTGCCGGGTTACCTAGGTAGTCCATTCTCATCCACAAGACTACAACATCAAATATAGAATAGCGGAGGAAAAGGTTTAAATACCAAAATATTTACTTTTCTCATACCTTATGAGTAAGAGGCCAACCATATGCAATCAGTGTACCATTCGCTTCGAAGTTTAAAGGTACAAGGACAAATAACTGGCCACGTAATATGAGTATTCGAGTTAGTCATCAACTGAACGACATCAGCTGAATAGCAGGGTGGCAAAAGGTGCCCAAAGCCCACAATAATAGGCTTCATTTTTCTATCTGGGACTTGTCGTCACCCAGGTATCCTGTAACAACACCTCTGTAGACTACCTAGTGTTAAATACTAATATAGTTTGATTCAAACTGGGATAAAGCATAAAGAGCCGGAACTAGCACCTATAAACAACCCTTTTGAACTCTACAGTTTTCCTCCACCCTATAAGCAACTGTTCAACAATGTCCTAGCGGTATACACTCTTTTCTACTTGCATAATTTATAATCTAATATACTTTCAAACGGAACAACAAATAAGTATGGAACTACTAGGGTTAAACATTATGCTTATAGACCATAATTTACACTATAAAGTAACAATGAAACTTCATATCGACGATTGTTAGATCCTCTAAAAATGGAGATTTCGCGAGGAATTAGAAAAAGGGTGATAGTCCGCCGGCGGTATTCCCTCATCATAGCACACCAATCCAATACTTTCTTATAAGATTCACTGTGCAATATCTGGAACCCGATCCACGATTCTACTATATATCATACTTTGATATTTGACTGTTAGGGGGTTTGGTTCCCACAGTGAAGCTTCGTCACAGTCAGATCTATATCATGTGGAAGTATTAGGGTAAACGCTTAATAGCATTTTAATTCCTGCTCTCCCCGGCTGTATTCGGGGTACTTTAATATTTATATAATTATGCTTTATGCTATATCTACCCAGGGAAACGCTTTTTACCCCCTATGGCCTTAGTACCTAACATCAGCTTTGCCATACTGCCTGCCAGAAAATAGCCTACGGCCTAGTCATATTATTAATATACTCAGGAACGCTAGCTTCGTAAGTGGGCTGCTTGAGAAGATGATATAGAGACATATTCCTCTAAGTAGCTAAATGACAGGCACTGCGGTCTACTAAGAGAGGTAAACGCCCTTTTCACAGTCTTCCGTCTTTTGAATACCCTCTGTATCAAGTCGTCGTGTTAAGTGCCTAGTATAAACTAACGCCGAATATACCGTATTTTAACCCTCAAAATTATGACAGGCACGCAATGATGGCAGCAATGGCAGCGAGCGTTCCATTTGGGTCCTTAACGCAGACCGTGCGCAAACCTATCTCCTTAGCGGGATAGTCGTTTCCCCCTGGGAATATGGCGTCGCCAATGAACATCATCTGCTCGAGGGGGATGCCACTCGCATCGTGCAGCTTCTTCAAACCGTACCCCTTGTCGACGCCCTTCTGCGTGATATCTATCGATGTGGCGCCGCCCATGTTGATAGATAGGTCGGGCAGGCGGGTGCGCAGGTCAGCCTGGATGACCTTGCGTTTGGCGAAATCCGGGTCCCAGACCTCCTTGGCGTGGATAGGCGCCTCCTGGCCAAGGGCCGAGAAGGTGATTTGGCTGCCGCGATCCTCGATGCGTTTCCCCCATGTCTGCTCCGGCTTGAAGCCCGTGACTTCCAATGCCGTGTCGAAGGCCGTCAGGATCTTCTGCTTGACGTCGTCGTCAAACAGCTCTGCGTACACCGGCTTCCACACCCCGTCCCGGTGCGTGTATAGCTTCGTGCCTGTCGTCGGCATGAGCCAGAGCTTTGACAAATCGGCACGCGGCGGGAGCCTGCTGGCTACTTGTTTCTGGAATTGCGGCCAGTCACCGCCTGAGATGACGGCTACATGGGCTACGGCGAGCAAGTCTGCTAGTGCTTCGCCCATGGAGTCTTTTAGTGGCTGCTTGCTTTCGGCGAGAGTGCCGTCGAGATCGAAAGCGACGAGTGAAATCATTTTGAATTGTCAGCTTATGGTTGTGTAGTAATGTGAAAAGGAGGCATGGTACATTGGCCTGGAAGTCTTGCGGTGTAGAAGATGCATCGTTTGTGGAATTCAATCATGTTAGGTTTATATGTATATATGAAGGCTTACCGAGGTATAGGGGTTACTGCTTAACCCACCATTAGTTTAATTTCCTAATTAAAAAATAAAACAATTATTTGGCATGATTCTTGGGTCGAAATGTAATTCTAAAATAAGAGACTATTGCAAACATCCAATACCTCTACAATTACTTCGAAGCCATTTAAGTTGGTTAGCTGGTGGCGTGCTCTGTCGGTGGTCTACGCATGTATCCCGAGCAGGCCTTGAGCATATATGCTTCTGTGGGGGTAAATAGTTGAAGCATCACATGCACAGGACTACCTAAATATCACATTCTAATCATCCCAGCTTATTTTATCTTTTAAAATTCATTCGCCCCAAAACGAACAATATAGCTTTTTGATGATACTATCTTGTCATTCTTTGTCTTAATTAAATGTATCAGCGTCGGCCTTCAGCCTAGCTAGACACTCGCTCGCCCTAGGCGAGTCACGTCTCTTAGACAATCTTACCACGGTGTCTGTCCTCTCATATGTCTAATACAGGTCGTCTAAGTATAGTTTCTATTTTCCTCCGTATTTGGTCTATATATTACAGGTTAATGACTTACATAGTCCAGGCAAGATGCCAGTAGACTGCATATCATATAACCCTTTTCATAGATCTGGGAGGAATGTAGCCGAAGGTTATCAGCCCAGTGAACACTAGAACGATAAAAAATATCTTTGACTAAACCAGACGTGAGTGAACAGGTGTTAGGGTAACGCATAAGCATTAGATAGAATTCTCAAAGTAGGAAATGGACTAAATCAGATGTTGAGCTTCTTCATATCGAGCTTGCCACGGACGAGAAACTATATGATGTCTATACTCGTTTCAATTCCATGAGCAAAAACTATAAGCTCCTACGCTTTCTAGGGTTATTTCCTTTGCTTAACTTGTAAATACTAGGGGTAATAAAGGCATCTCTGCCACGCCTGTTAGCAGTCAGGACTATTCGATAAGCTAATTGTAAATATGAGCTGCTAGGACAGGGAGGTCTGTCTTATCCACGATTACCATCGCTATATGGACCACGATTTGGTACATCTTCCCAGAAGCAAAGTCATATAAGATCGCTTTACATTGCACCGAGCAATGGGTTTTAGTCTTTTGGTGGTTGCTCCAATAGAGTCCCAGGAATGAAAAGGTAACCACCTTTCTACATCGGAAAGAAAAACTAGTGAAGTTTTCCACTGCTGGATAATTGCTAAAAGAACTACGTTATTAGCAAGTGCCGATTATCAATGCGGTTGGTGCCAACTACGGCAATGGTGAGGTCTGGGTGCCGAGTAGACAAGATAAGATCCAAGGGGCTACTATTGGTGACTTTGAAGGGACACTCTACTGCTAGCTACTCTGGGTGGTGGTATATTGTATGTAGCACTTTCATGACGAGGTGATCATCAGACTACTAGTTTTTGTACCTCTCGATACCTGTCCTGAATTACCGTTGTCGCGCTTTCTCTGACCTCACGTCGGTTATGGTTTGTTACGATAACTTAATTGTCCAAGGTGATAAGAATTTAATTGACGGTATGAGTGCCAACAGTGTTTTCCTAAGGAGATAAAGCCCCTGCAAAATAATATGTTTTGAAGCATCAAGAATTATTGAAGTTCACCTCCATGTATGCGCCCAACCCATCTCCCGAGAATCCAAGAGCCCAGAGCACAAATGGAACATACCTTTATTAAGTGCTACGTAAGTTATTTGTAAACTCAGTGAATTAGAAGATGTAACTTATTAACGTCTTGAGTGCTGCTTTTGGGGGGGTACAGGCTCATGGGTTCGCGGCGGGCTTAATGGGCAGAGTATTGAGTAACTTGGTCTCTCTAGCTGCTGAATGTGTGCGTTGTCTGGGTATACAACATACGTAAAACTTTAGCCTCTCAGTATAAACAGAGCATGTATCTATGTAAGAACGGCAATTCATGCATGCTTAAACCCTCAAACTTGGTCTTATTTCACTTCTAAAGTCCGTCATGGAACTATTGGCATTGAGAAACGGAAGAGGCTGAGGAGGCTGCCGAGTCGTGGCAATATCTTTTCATACTCGCTAGACCAATATTTTCTTGCCTCGAAGTGTAGGACGGGGCTGAGAAGTTGAATTCGGATATCTCCGTAGAAGGTGTATCACCATAGAGAGAGAGAGGATGCAGATGTGGATGGAGCCGAATTGAAAGTCAATGTGAAGATTTCTTAGACATAAATCTATAAATATACTAAACACGACTCTGGCTAGAGTGCTGGCCCAATTAGGTCTATCACACGTTTAAAAAAAGGCACAGAATTTATTCTTTCAAATGCTATCGGCCCAAGCACGCAGATCAAATATCAAGATCGCATTTCGAGTAGCTGGTCTCAAGCCTCCTACAAATTAAGTAACACAATCGGCTATCTGGGACATCGTCACATATACATCGGGTAAAAAAAGGTGATGTTTATATATTCTTCGAATGAAGAGAGTTAGTTATACGCATAACTTGCTCAGTCGAAACTATTTTATTATTCGGCGGCCTCCACGGCTACCCCTTTTCCCCTCCGACATAACTACATGCGTCCGTTGCATAGGCATCGTGGATTTTCTACAAACGAAGAAATTTGGTTGCTTCTAAGGATAGCAGAGGCTACGGCCTCGCTCTGCTAGTTAAAAAGATGGAAAGAGGACTTTGACTCGTATCAATTCGAGCGATACGGAACTCACCAAAATGTATACGCGGACAGGCATGGTCTACCTTTGTTCTCATGTTCGCGATAAGTCTGTGTCATTTGATCTCCCTATTATACTATATACTGGCCAAACCTATTCATGCCCCGATACAAATCGCGCCAACTGTCCAGAGAAGAGCAGATCTCGAGAACATCTTATATATTGCCCAAAATATACGAGGCAGGATCAGGCTTGCTTGGTCTGTATAGCTAGCTAGCTACCTAGTCATTGATCACAAAACAAGCGGGTCTCCTGTCACAGTCCGTGCCCATCACAGCAACCTGAATCAAACTACCTACTGAGAAGATATAAATACTCCTACGGAGAATGCTCTAAGAATAGGCAATACCTACATATATATACCGGCCTCATCATATCAGCCCCGGGTGATCTACATCTTTTTTTCGGAAACCGAAAGAGCACGCATGCCGTAGTGTACATGTATGTATGTCTCAAAGGGAACTGAAGTCACTTGGCCCGGCCATCCCTGCGAGGTAGTGGGTGTATCATATGGCCATCGCCGCGAGAGAGTACCTTATGTATGTAGATTTAGATAACAACGTCCTCTAAAGGACGATCACGATCGCGAGAAAAAGGTACGCTAAGTCTAAAGTCAGAGTCATGTTTCCCCCCGTCCTGTTCCGCCACTATGGTGAACCATGAAATAGCGTGCTACTTAGCGAAACGAAAGCGAGAGGCTAGACCAAATGGAAAAGTAGGGCAGTCCAACGTCGAAGCGTTAGTAATGCTGGAGGAGGGTGGCAATTGGGAGTCCCAGCGTGATGATTCCCATGCTAAGAGCTACGTTCTCGAGCAATGTGTACGTACGTACATGTATGGTATGTATGTACAGTGTGCCCGAGCAGAAACCCAAGCAAGACTAAAGCATGGACTCGCCATACGGGCGCGGGTACATCACGCCATATAATGGCAATTCCGGCAAAGCGTCGTTGTGTCTGCTAACACTATAAGATGGACTGGGTGATCGACGACATGCTGGGCACGGACGACCGAGAAGCGTGGTACCCTAGATAGACCTAGTTAGCTACAGTACTACACTATGCTAGACTAACAAATGGTCCCGTAAATCGCCACCCGTATTATCAGCTTCTGGAATCCCGATGTTTTATGCCGCACATACTCGCCAAGGGCGGAGCCCATTCAGGGAAGAACCCGCCAACTGCTTCTCATGTCAAATACTTTACCTACTTTGTACACTAGGGCCAGCAAGGCCCTGTACGCGTTAGTTTCAGAGGTCGATCTCTGTCCCTATCGGCGGGACCGGTTTGTTTTCCCCGACACCGGCGGGCAAGCGGCATCATTTCACGTTACCGGAATATTCCTAGTGAGAGTTCGAGAAGGGGGACAGGATTACTTCGTTGTCGGGTCCCGCATTATAACGCCTCATTATTTGCCGGGAGTGCTGTGGAACGGTTGTTGAGCAGCATGAAAGAGAAAAAGGCGAGTACAGTAATCTGGGATGCACAAGACTCCCCAATTCTCAGGGACGAAACAATATTGGGGAATATTTGTGTACAGCTAGCTGGTCGCCTCAACCATAGGGGCGGATCAATGTGCAACGTACCGAGAGGGTTCGTGCCATGTAGTCGGCGGCCCGTGGGACAGATCCGAGATCCCAAGTCAGCGACATTGTCGGCTAAGCAGGATACGCCAAATACTGAAACGGTGCTGACTTGGGTGTCAATGTTTCAGATGCCTCCCCCGAGGGAAAAGAGGCAAGTCAAAGCACGATGCGCACAGTAGCCCGCATACCGCATTACCGCATACCAAGCCGGTATGGTTCCTCAACAGCGTTACATTGCAGTGGGGCTCGTCATGCTCAGGCACTCAGGCATTAGGAGCTAAGAGCCTTTACGCAGTAAACAACATCCCAATGATAACGATTGGGGGGAGAGTAACTGGAGGAAATCAAACGGTTAGGCCTAAACCAGACTAGACGGCTGACAGGGGAAGTATTGCCGAAAGATGAAACGAAAAAAAGAGCTTCGTCTGGCGGATAAGTCTTGGGGCTGCATGCATAGTAGAGCGCGCGCCAGTAGACATCACGCACATCTCAAAAGATGGGGTGAATTCAGCAGTGATCTGAGCTGCGCAGCATGTATGTCATGATGGTAGTCTCTGTAGCTAATCTGTCCCTGACGTTTTGGCCCGAGGCCTTTACTTTTTAGGCAGAATAGATTGCGGGTGGCCGTTCTTGGTATCGACTATGACTAGCAGGAGATCTAGATGGCGCCTGTGGGGGAAACTACTTAAGTACTGAGTAATAGATAGCTCCAGAGAATGACGAGTAGCTTGACCCGACGGTATGTTTACGTTACTAGCAGATACACTTGAAGGTGCCGGATTTCAATGGTCATGGCAGATTCTAGACCGTCTTGCTTGCCACCAACGACGTCTTTCATACGGCCGGGGACGTGATATACTACTGTTGAACGGACTTAAATGGACATAGATGGACCACCGAAGTGACCGAAGGCCGCAAGGCAATTAATGCAAAACGGTTGCACTTTTGTTGATGAGACGGGCCGGCAGCCGGGCCATTGCTTCTAGTGTATACTAGTATAGACTGTTATCCAATCACATATGCCTTAACGATGGATGGGCTCGTTATCAATGAACTCCACTCGTTCTTGGGTGATGTTGGATTACTTATTGACCCTTGGTTATGACCCTTGGTTAGGTGTTAGGTAGTATAATACGGGTCGTGATGCTCGATTGGGTCCAAGGCTGCCTGGATAGGTAGATGAGATAGACGAGGGAGACGGAAAACGCAAGCGCTGTCGTGCATGCCAACAAAGAGAATCAGAATGTGTGCGATGCTATCACAATGCATACTTGGAAATCGTGAGCCAGGTCCAGATGAGGTGGATGGGATGAGGTGACGAGGTTGGAGCAAAGTTGACCTACCAATCTCTTTCTGGAAGGTTATGAGACGGAGTCGTGCTTGTTTCATGTTCCTGGCTAAGCCTAAAAGGCGCAGGATGATCGATCCTCCACATTCCCTCGGCAGATACCGCTGGAGTTGTGGATGTAGGTACCAACTCAAATGCTGTGGACGTCTGTTTCAAAAGTTCCGTGCGACGCCATTTTGGGGATGTTGGCCCGAGACCAACTCTCTCCCCAGTATCTGCAGCGCCCTTTGCAGCCGCTGCGCCTCGAGCCAATTGATCCCTTCGCTATCCCCAAGTATGCTATGGCTCTCTATGCTATGGCCCTGCGTGACTCGAGTATAGTGATGGTTCGCATTGAGCTATCAGACTTTCTGGTGGAATGTATACCGTTAAGCTGTAAGCTTCGCTAGGTGATCCTCGCTTGGGCTCGATAGTACGCACTATCGACCAGAGAAGAAAGGCGTCGACCTGGTGCCTCAGAGCACAGGATCATTCGTATCCCACGAAGTCAAGCCGCAACTTTCGTCACGAGCAAGCCCATGTTGTCGTGCTAAATATGCATGATTCAGGCACGCACCAATCACACATGTGCCCGTTCGTGACCACGATGTGGCCTGGCCGAGAAGCAGGTCGGCACCCCAGTGTGATGTACAATATACTGCAGGTATTCCCTGCCGGGTCACACTTCCTCACTGGTGGTCAGGGTCGATCAGGACCGAAAATAAGTAGCTTAGTCGAGCTCATGAGGCTTTGTTTCAACCGACTTCGTCTCTGATGTTTCAAAGCATGCTACCTAGCGTGGGAGTCTCGTGGGGATTATTCATGATCTTGAAACTGAGGCGTGGCCGACGAAAAAAAAAACAACCAAAAAAAACTAGAGGAACAGGGAGTGATATCTCCATCTCATCAATGATGTTTGGTCTAAAGGAGTTGTTGACGATGACGTGTAGGTATTTGAATACTCGTAAGGGAAAAATTATTAATAATTGAGAACTAAGGAGATATCGAATGGGAAAGAAGATGCGATATCTGTAGTTACTGACTGTCTAGATAAACTCGACAGTACCTATATTTAGTGGCTCTGCAGTCATAAGCCGACAGCTGTATTTACTTACACCACCTATCTGTACCTTGCTGTGGGTAAGTAAGTACACACCTAGGAACCTAAAGTTAGGTAACAATGGTACCGACCTAAGTATCTACCCGAGGGGACCCCATATTTCAAAACGTTGGAACTTAGGTAAGCTTTGGCTACCTAGTCTCGCGGTTCAAAACTTGGAATTCAGTTCATGTATTGTACTTTAACATCTCGGGCAATAATCATAGCTCCTTTGGCATAATAACAGAAGCTATGACTACAAGTGTAATCCTTAGTGCAGTATCAAAACAAGCTTCTTTTCCTATCCTAGTTACGATGTGATAGTATTGTGTGTTATTAAGGTAAAATTTTTGGGGGGTAACAATGCTTTATAATCCCATAATATATTATTTAAAAAGGGTAAAACTACCCAGGTAGTTATACCAAGTGTTTAAGCTGATGTTAGTATGCCACACAAGTATAATGGATACCAAAACTGCAATAGTTATAGCGACGTGTCTATGTGGACTGCCTACGATCTACATGTAGCCAGGTAAAGGCGCTAATAGGTATACTTACTGATCGCCGATATGAAGCCTCTAAGAGTAGATCTATTTTGGAGCTCTAACCAGAAACCCGGACCAGACCGCTCAACTTTGATCGAAACTAAGATCTATCTCGACTAGGCCCCGAACCTGTATAGATCTAATACAGGGCGCCGAGAAGTCTGTTAGGTACCAACTAGCTGGGTTGCGTGACTGGCATGTAACTGTTTCTCACAGCCCAATCACTCGAATATCTCTCCATTCAGCTGCAACTCGTCTGCGGCAAAAGATAACTTCACGCAGCCAAAAATAGCAGATCGACAGCGGGAAGCAGATAAGGTATAGACACAAGAAGGTGAGGTGGGGTGCAGGCAAGGTCCGAACCGCCAGGTCGCAAAATGTGCCACCTCTTTGGTGGGAAAGTAGGTCATCTGGATAGTGCCAGTGGACCTGTGGCTGCTCCGATGTGAAGATGATGCTATTTCTGTTCGGTGGTCGCAGCCAGTGTAGTATTATTGGTCGACTGAGGGTCGGGAGAACCAATTAACTCCTCGGATGCCTCAGCCTACAGCAATGGACATTATAGGGCGATACGCACCAGTATTTCACTGCTCTTCGCATCTGCTATTGGCCCATGTGGCGTCTCTATCAAGTTCATATGCCCCTCAAGGCTAGGCGCTGTCTTCGTCAAGCTTACAGTATGTGGCTTTCTCCATTCTGGTATTTTCAGGCGGTATTATCCATGGCGGGCGGGCATGTTTTGGTCAATGACGCTCTCAGCGTGGTATCGAAACGGAAGCTCGCGATTCGTGCCGCTGATCCCTTTACCGAAGAATCACCTCTACCGAGAAGCAGGTATGTGTAACGAGCCTAAAGGGAAGGTAGGATGAAACGCGGCAGCTGGAAGCTCTTCTGGGGCTTGGAGGAATGTTTTAATCGTGCTGATCTTCATCCTTTAGGGAATCTTCGTCAGGTTTCAAAGTAGTGGTTTTGCTAGATTCAACTACGTCGCTGTCGTTTCTTGTTTCAACCGCTAGTGATCGGATTGTTAACCAGCCAAGACTCTACAGAATGTCACCCTAGGCGGTGAGTAGCAAAGCCTCAGAAATTTTTGCTGCCTGCGACGAATGTCACCGTAGTACAGCAATTGAGATGTTACATGCACCAAAGCCCACTGTGCTTTCCCTTTCTCTCGTAGGCACCGCGCTGTCTTCCTTGTTATCGAGGTGCCCCTACTTTACGCGTGCGTGGAAGAGAAGACAATCTGCTCGAGAGCAATGGCAGGTCTAGACCGGTTCGAATCGTTGTTGTTTACATATCTGTTTACACGTCTGCCTATAAATAATGAGATGCATGATGACGATAAGGTGACAATCGCGTTGCACATGTCCGAGGTAGCTTTAACTACTTTTGCACCGAGCTTTACTGTTCGATTCGGGAAGCTGTTGAGCACCAGGTTTGACTTTATGCACCCATTGATGATCAAACGTTGGTGGCCTGCCCTTTTGGGTGATGGGCTGAGAACCCCAACAACTCGGAAGCTGTAGTAGAAGGATTACGGTAGTGTAGGGTCTCATCGAGAAGCCCCATAATCTCCCAACGCTGAGCGAACTTGCAATTCCGATCTTGATGAGCGGACTCCTGCCGGTTACTGTATTTACTTATGGGAGAGCATGAGCACTGGCTTCTGGGAGACAGGTGGCCGTCGGAAGAGAGGCGTTGAGGCCCGCTCGCCATAATAATATATATGCTTGGCGCAGGTGGTTGTCTTAATGGATACAGCTTTGCTTGGTACTGGTGATCCAGCAGAGAGGCAAGGTATCGGGCTACTAAACGACACATGCAGGCGGGATATGGTTGATATGAAGGTATCGTTGACGAGAAGGTATCGTCTCCCCAGTCCCTTTCTGGTCAGTTGGCGTCGATGACCATTGACCTATGTATCCGGTTAGACAGAGTGGCATTCCCTTTACTGGTTTACCACTGCGTGGATTCCAGGCGATTACATTCACCAATACCCTCGAGTGTTGTTATGGGGTTGAGTCGGAGTAGAAGAAATGGTTGGCTGGCGATAAGTTGACGGTAAGCGGAGCCGAATGTGCGTAAGTGGTGATTTCTGATTCGTCATTCTCCAGGCCGAGGCCCGTGTCAACCGGTGGGTTGTAGGGTCGTGCGTTGCATGGTTGCATAGGCAGATACTTATTTACTTAGTACTCACTGACGACCCAACGATGGAGGAGCATCGAGCATAATGGTAGAGCATAGAGTGTACGTACGCATGGTATACTACGTAGGTAGGTAGAGGAAGGAGGGTGAATGGAGGGGTTGGAGAGCGGAGGGACCAGGGGGCCGATCTCGACAGGGGTTCGACAGGCCCAGAGGTCTAGCGCCCGATATCTGGCGCCAACTATTTCTGAAGCACTGCACCAGCCGTGTTTCACAATTCTGAGTCCAACAGGGGGGCCGCCAGACTGTGCTCGCGTGCTTATTGGCCGCATGAGAGGCGCTGCTAGTTCAACGCTGAATTTGTACAGTGTGACCTGGGCTCTGGCTGGGCATAGCCCAAGTACGCATACTGCCTTCTTACCCACAACACTCCAGACGAGCGCGTTTATCCAGTCAATCCCTATAGGAAAAGAGGGCTACTCGGTGGCTGGAAACGCAACGGCCATCTTGAGAGGTGACTGGTCAACACCAGCAGCATCACATAATCTACCGGTAGACCTATTGATCTACAAAGCAGTTTAAACGTATGTATGCTCGACACGTTTCTCGCAGGTGAAGAGATGCCCGAATAGGCAACCAACGCGCTTTTTAGATATCATATTAGGGAAGCTTGCATGTCAGACTCACCTGCTCAGAAGCTGTGGTGCTCTTCTGCTGCACGAAGTTTAAAAATAGAAAGCCGCAGACCATCTCGGGCTTATCTCCCAATGTTCGCTCTTTCGTGAAATCTTGAAAAGGATGATGAGAGGAACACAAAATTTCTAACTCAAAAAACATTGAATTTTATATGGCTAATTGTCTTAGTCAATCTAGGAGAGCTGCGAACCATCTTATAGACACGCAGGCAAAACTGTCTTGCGGCTGTGTTGCTTTCCCTTTGCTTACGCAGTATGTCTTGGATACTTCCTGACCAGAAGGAGGAAAAAAGGCGAGGTTAGCTAAGTAACTAGGCCAACTTGGGAGTCAAAGATCAGATCACCAAGTTCAACTTGCTCTTGAGCTACAATGCCTCTGTATCTCACTCCCACTATACTACCTAAAGCCATCGGGAACCTAGTTTTCTCAAAGTGCCAATAGTACCAATAGTACCAATGCATTAAGAGTGGGTAGCGTACAAAGGAGACAAGGGTAAGGATACCGTACGTATACGTCAACAACAATGTAGTAGTTGTAGCGTAATCTACAGTGTAGTGTACATCACTGCACAATTGACCCTTGCGATTTGATTTCCGAACGTTGCACTCAACCAATTCTTCATGACTGAGATCCTTGTCTTCGCTTATGGCCCTTAAAGGGGTACAGTACACTTCTACTCTACGGATACATTTATAGAAGTGTCGTGTAGTGTAGGTTGTCCCGGAATCCGACGGCAATACCCACAACATGACAGCTAATTAGTAGAAATATGTCCAGTTAAGATGAGCAGTGCAATCTGTAGTGTAAGACGGGAAATAGGCTGATATTGACAAGCAAACATAAATCTTCATTATGAATAAAAGGAGGCAGAGACTATCGCCATGCACGGTGTATTTATTATGCGATCCTATTCCATGGGGAGAGTTCGGGGTACCAAGTCCTGCAGGAGATGGGATGAGCAGATGCACACCCCCAATGCCAGTACCCGATACCTCCATTGTGAACCAAGACCCCCGAGATTGACCAAGTGCATCCGCCGCTTTCTTTTGAAGTTAGTGTAGGGTTATTGGGTTATGATATTAGCCACCTTCAATTTCTTTTCTTTTCTTTTTTTTTTTTTTTTTTTTTGTATCTTGTAGTCCTCAGTGTTCTCTTCTGCTGTAGGCGTGTGGTAACTTAAGGGAATTAGTATATACGTAGTAGCTATATTTCATGTCAATCGTTATCTCTTTTCATCCTTGTGCTTTTTGCATTTTGTCGTCCTTGTCCTATCCTCTTCTAGATCAGATATCTGCAGCCACGCTTAACCCTATTCACCAGACTAGAGATGGATGTATGCGTAGATAAATGTAACTGTACAGCTGTATGTATGTATCATACGATGTCCAATCCAGGTCCAAAGCTGAGAATGCACATGGCTTTAGTTCTAGAAAACTGTTAAATTGCACTACTGAATTCGCACAAGATGTGCTTGTATATAACACAATCATTGCGTTTGTTATATATGGTCGCGTTAAAACTTCGTACTGAATTCTTTCTATGAGTAAATTGAGAGGGTTATGTTCTAGTCCGAACAGGTCAGCCTGTTCTGACATTTGGCAGCCTACTTGCTCGTATCATACTTCGTAATAAGCCTGAGTGAATGAATACCTACGCATACGTGTGAGATATTTCCTGTGGCGTAAATACCGTACACAGGTACCGAATCTAAGCAGTTTTTGCTTGCATTTTGTAATTTCCCACATTGCTCCGGCTTTTCGGTTGGGCGAGAACTTAGAAGGACATAAAGCGGTTAGCTGGGGAACGTGGGCAAGTAGAAATAAGCTGCCGGACTCACTTACACAATAGTGCTGTCTAATATGCTCCCTAATTAGGATAGCGCGGATTGGATGTCTTGGTGCTAGAGAGTATGTAGAGGTGGAAGTACCGTCCTCGCGCTATTTAATCATTGTACGGCGTTAGGTATACATACCCGCTCTCTCCTCTGTCCCCTGCTCGACTAAATTTTCTCGCTGGTTCGCTTTCGTGTGGAAGTTAGCGTATACTACATTACGTACAGTAGGTAGATAGCGCGCCTGGTGAGATCGTGCCCACCCCAGAACCGACCTCTGCAAATTTAGCCCACTCAGGTGCACCCAAGTCTATCCCTGTCGCCTCTAGCGTGCTCCTTTCCGCGCTGGCCTTTCCATGTCCTGCCCTGTCTCTCCGTACCAAGGTACACAGCGCCCCATCCTGTACTGGGCCTGGAGTGGATAGGTAGCGCTCGTCGCCGGCGTCGTGGTGGATGTACCTGCTCGCACCTGCTCTTACCCTGGCGAGCGCGCAAGCCAGGCCCGGCCGACGAATCCTCCATCCTTTTGCCCTCCCCATCACACTCTTCTCCCACCCCCCGTCGCCCTACCTACCTAGTCCATGGAAAATCATTAAGACCCCCGAGCACCGCTGCCCTCCATTTCCGCCCGTTCCTTTTGTTGAACCTGCTCCCCTGATTCTTCTTCGCAAGATCAGTTCTGTTCAGAAACCCCTCTCTTTTTTCTTTCTTTCACCCTCTCCCTTCTCCCACCCTCCAACTCTTCCTGGTGTGTCGCGGGCCGCCAACCTCACTCACTCACTATCTCTCTCTCTCTCGCTCTACTTTTTCTTTTCTAATTCTTGTTGACGGGATTACCGGCGCACTGGAGACGTCCTCCTCACAACGACATCAACGCCCGACTGTCCGGCACAACCGTGGTTTATAGGCAAACATTGTCATAGTCTGGACCTTTCGACAACTGCGAATTGCTTCGTCCGATCTCCGGATTATCCTATCGGTTCCTGCTTATTTCGTCTGTTATGACAACAATACCATCTCCCTTGGTTTGTTCATCTCAGCAAGTAAGCCCAATCTTAGCTTTCGACCCACCGACCTTGTTCAGTCAACGCGACAGTGCAACGGTTGATTGACGAGCGAGCGGGTCTTCAGTTAAAACCAGACCCATCGACGCTCTATCACGCTGGGCAAGATCTCGATACCGTATTTCCGCCACTAACAGACACCAATCAACACCGTCTGGAATTCAATAATCCCTTATCAAGTTTAGCCTTGTGTTTCTACCTTGAAGGTCAACACTGCTGTTGGCGCCATCCTATCTGCTTGAAGCAAATCGGGGCGTATTCGATCAAAATCATTTAAAAAATCAATTTTTGCGGGCTGGACTCGACTTCACCTGGACAAATTTCCCTTGAACATTGTCCATCTACGAAATTCGCTACCTTCCTCTCCCCGTATAAACATCGCTTAGAGACGGACAGGCAGTGCCTCGGACCCACCAGACTCTAGAGCGATTTATACCTTTACCTAGCGACTCGAGTTATCCGCAGAGAACGCGTGGGATAAAGCGTTGGGCACCTTTTTCTGGCAGCCATTTTGGACGCGGCTGCGAAGTACATGATGTACTCGCAATCTGCAGCCATGGCAGCATCAGCTCCCCAAAAACCCGAGACTTTTATGCTCAGCACAGAGGCTCAGCAAGCTTTACCTCATGATGCGCAAGTAGCTCTGCAACAAGTTGATAATTGTAAGTCGTCTTCACCTCGTATCGGATCCATCTTCAAATTCTTTTGGCTAATTTTCTTATCAGTAAAATATTTCCTCATATCGGCTCCGGTCGACTGGCAACCCGATCAGTATATCCGGAGGTTTCTTCTACCGACTGGGGAATATGTCTCTTGTGTATTATGGAATAACCTATTCCATATCTCCGGCACTGATATTGTAAGATGTCTTTCTTTTAGGTTCCAAGCTTTTGGCCGTCCTGTAAGAAATTCGAAGAAATTCGAAGAGGGTATCTTCTCCGATCTGCGGAATCTGAAGTCTGGTACCGATGCCTCGCTCGAGGAGCCGAAGAGTCCCTTTCTCGACTTTCTTTACAAGAACAACTGTATTCGGACACAGAAGAAGCAGAAGGTCTTCTACTGGTATAGTGTGCCCCATGACCGCCTCTTTCTCGATGCCCTAGAACGAGATTTGAAGAGGGAAAAGATGGGCCAGGAAGCGACTACTATGGCACAGAGCGAACCAGCTTTGTCCTTTCAATACGACTCGTCACAGTCACTTTACGAGCAGCTAACGAAAGCACAACAAGCCAACTCATCCTCCTTCAATGCCCAGCAAGTTTCTTTTTCTTCTCAATCCCAAGCCCCATCCCCAGTGATGAGGGCAATGGAATCGATGCCTCCACCCCAGATGCTTCCTCAGTCATTGGCCCCTTTAGCCGAGGGGATGGACGCCATGGTCTCCTACAACACGATGGCAGCGATGGCACCGGCAATGGTCCAGGCAATCCCTCAACAAGTCCAACAGGTGATTAAGAGAGAACCCGACTATCCGCGTGTTCAGTATAATCAGAACGGCGTACCCGTCACCCAGAGCCATCAGCGTCATGCTTCCATGCCTGCGTATGGTCTTGAATATTCGCCTGCTCCCTCATTCGTTTCCTCCCACTTTGAGGACTACAGCAATCGTGGCATCTCGTATGAGCCAATTACTCCCCCGCAACAAGCGCTAGGCATGGTTGCTGAGCCAGCATACATTGCAAACGAAGAGACCGGATTGTACAGTGTCATCCCAGAAACTGCTCTCGGCAATGGATTAAATGGTATGATACAGTTACCACCTCCCAATTTGGCCGGAGCACAATTTTCTCGCGGTTATGGCACCACCAGTGCCTATTCTATGATTGAAGGATCACCGACATACAAACAGAGAAGGCGGCGTTCGTCAATCCCTCCCACCATGTCAGCTATTGCTGCCGTAACTACGCAGGCCCAAGCTGCAGCTCACCGTCCGTCTGATCTGAGGAGGTCCGTCTCGGCGTCCGTTGGTCCACTGGCTGAGGGTGACGAGATACCAACCAATTCTCCTCCTAGTCTAACTTACGGCAATCCCACTATCTCGATTGCAGGCCACCAGAATAGAGATATGCTTGAAATGTCAAGACATGGTACTCCTCTATCGGCGGTCGATGGTAGTCCGGCGCTAAACCCGTTGTCTCTTCAGCGGCAAGACTTTGTCGGACTAGCTAATGATGACTTCGGTGGGTGTATGAGCGAGCAACGAGCAATGCAGGCCGGGCCGAACGTTGTTCGCAGGGCTCGGTCGGCTACGGTCTCGGAGCTCGGTAATCCTTACCCTCAGAAGTCTCATTCGTGCCCAATCCCGACGTGTGGTCGCCTATTCAAGCGTCTTGAACACCTGAAGCGGTAAGATCGGATTGTTTTCTCTTCTCTGTGTGCGCGCCATGGTGTATCTGACTCAATTTCTAGACATGTGAGAACACACACCCAAGAAAGACCCTATATCTGCCCCCACTGTAATAAGGCATTCTCTAGATCCGACAACCTAGCACAGTATGGCTTCTGACTTTCCCTGTATATTTCCTTTGTCGACTTGAAGATCCTGTGATGAGCAATGATGTCAGTGCTGCGTGCACACCGAGCGAAAATAAACCTTGTGCGAACCCAAGTCACAACACAGCAGCACCTACATCAACTCATCATCAGGACCGGAAAGTCTTTTAAGAGTAACGTTAGAGCTAACGCTTCATTCGTTGTAGACATAGACGCACGCATGATCGTGGCGAAGGCGCTGAGACCGGTCTACAGCTGTCTGGCGAGGAGGAAGACGAGTTTTCTAGTGAAGATCATGTTGGATCTCTCGAAGACGCTTCTCCCCAATCTGAAAGTGGATATATGCCGGCTTCTCTCAACTCAATGAGCCCGAATAATCACGGCCTATCGAATGGAGGGATGACACATACAGCCGCTTTCAATCCTCTCCAGACGCTAAGCATGCCCATGACGATGAGCACGCCGAGCGGTGCGATATGAAGATGACTTGCTTCTTCTCTTCTATAGTGAAAGGATGCAGCATCACATATTCTCTTTTGATTCTTTTTAATCAGTTTGCTCAACTTGGCATCTCGATATTGGCATGTTATTTGGCCAGCCAGGAGCCCATTCACGCAACTTGGTGTTTTATGTAGTAGGAACGCGGCGGTTTAGCATGTGGAATAATGTTCTTCATTTCTTTTCGAGGGATACCACAATACTAAACACATAGATTAGCGAATTTTTTCGCCATAATAGCGGGGCCGAGATATACCCCTGGGGTAAGAGAAATGAGGTGATGGAGCATATGCAACAGAGGGAAATGATCCAGCACAATGAACCCGTGCATACTTGTATATAATTGTTTTATCCTATCTGTCGCACAAATATTTATAGTGGTGGAGAGCTGGTTGGGGTCACGATTGTCTCCGAAGCTCATCCAAAAAAGACTTGAAAAAATTCAAATAAATAATTATTATGTTGTAAGAATATCTGTTTCTATGCCAGACATGTCGTCAAACGGGCCGCTTGTTCCGTTACAAATCGTATCTTTAAGCCAAGCTTAAGTGCTTGATCTAGTACCGTGTACACGCTGCTGGGCAGATTAAGGAGATCGCATCATCTCCAGGCGGGCCTCTCACTGTCTAATAGTTCAAATATCATCCCAAGGCAAAGTAACAATGCATGAGTAGTCATATGGATTGAGATATCTCAAACTATCTAATTTCTATATTGGACGTATACTTCATTATTCATATATATGTGGTCATCACATTCCTAGTAGTATGTTAGCTCATTCGTACCAGCCGATGTCCGATCATTCCACAAAGATCGACGAAATATATGCAGGTAATTTTTTTGGACAATCCACAATTCCTAGCCAGAGCTGTGCAACCCAATTCCTCGCCAAGGCTAGAAGCATAGGTAATCCGATGGTTATGATATTCCGAGGCCGGGCGCTGACTTTGGTGTCGCTCTG
The DNA here is from genome assembly GCA_022578965.1 of Xylaria sp. FL1777. NCBI lineage: Eukaryota > Fungi > Ascomycota > Sordariomycetes > Xylariales > Xylariaceae > Xylaria > Xylaria sp. FL1777. The sequence goes on along the minus strand of MU400558.1, from coordinate 70,209 downwards.
TCTGTCCATCTGCAAAATGCGTGCTCAATCAAGGCTCAATCAAGGCTCGGCACAATACAATCATGGCTCCACTTGAACTTCCATTCTCCTTTCCCTTGTCTTGCTTTTCCTCCCTTTTTCCCTTTCTTTCTTTCTTTGTTTGTTTTCCTTTCCCCCGATCACAGAAACCCATAAGTCAGGACCGGCGGCGGCGGCTTCGGCTTGGGGGTGACGCCCACGCTCTGGATGGCGGCATCCCAGTCGGGGAGGTCGTCGGCGCGGGCGGCGACGTGGCGCCACCGCACGAGGCCGTTCTCGTCGATGGCGAAGGCGCCGGCCGTCTGCCAGCGCGAGCCGCTCTCGGTGGGGCGGTTCCAGATGTTCTCCTTCTTGCCGAGCTGCAACGTCTTGTAGAGGGAGACGGGCGACAGCACGTGCCACGTCGTCGACTGGCCGAGCCCGAAGAGCGCGTACAGGTCGCGCTCCTCGTCGATGACGACCGTCACGTCCCAGTTCCCGCCCACGTTCACCACCCACCGCTCCGTGGCCTCGGACGACGAGTGCGATACCGCCACGAAGTTTATCCCCTTGTAGTCGTTCGATAGTTTCGTGAGCGCCTTGAAGGCCTTCTCGGCAACTAGGGAGAGCAGACGGGGTATGTTAGTGGATGATGATGATTCAAGTACTATTTAAGTACGCATCGATTCGCACACAGGTGGTGCTTCTCTGTCTCTTTTTTTTTTCCTGTTTCTCTCATGCCTATAAATGAAAGGAAATGGGCAGGACTAGAACAACGTACAAGGATCACCGCAATGCCGCAGGAAAGCGATGATGGTTGGCTTGTCGGTCGGTAATATGAGGTTCGGATGGGTGGGAGCCTTGCCCCCGATCTCTGGCGCTGGCTTGACGTCCTTCTTGGGCAGCGTCTTAAGGGAATCCCATTCTTGGGCCAGCGACATTGTTGGGGACGTTATTTCTGGATCGGGTTGGGCGTATGCAGGTATTTCGGCTGAAGAAGAAAAATAAACAAAAAAAAAACTCAATTTATTCGCTAGATATCTTGGTACAATACTACAATACTACATGCGCGGTATGGGATGCGGTGTAATTCTTGCATGTGAAACAGGGGTCCTACAGCCTTGGCTGCCATGATAATCACCGCGAGGATAATTACCTAAGGAGGTTGGTTAGGTCCGGTATTTGTATTGTGTAAGTACGAAGTACTTACTACGTACTTAAGTATGAATCCAAGACAAATGTCCTGCCGACTGGTCTCAGCTGACGACGGTCCGCCCCAACTGTATATACTGTGCCTAAGTATCTACTGTAAGTATTGTTCTAGTCGACTTTCATAGCCAGATCAAGAAATCAACTAAATAAATTAATGAGTAGGCAGGCTGATTATTTATGTAACTCGAATACACCCTTTACGCGACTATGCGCGAGATCATCACGCTACAGCTCGGGCAGCAGAGCAATTACGTAGCAACACATTTCTGGAATACTCAGGTGAGATCATTCGACACATATGTCGGCGATGTTAATTAAACTCGGTAATACAGGAATCATATTTCACCTACGGTCCAAGCGAAGAATCGCCAGTTGATCATGATGTACACTTCAGACCAGGTCTCGGCGCCGATGGCACTGAGACTTTCATGCCGAGAACCGTCATCTATGACCTGAAGGGCGGATTCGGCACGTTAAAGAGACTCAACGCTCTTTACGATATCAGCGAAGATGCAGAGGCGAGTAGCTTGTGGTGAGTGACCACGCCTTTGGTCGCATTTGATAGACAAGTTCTCATTCGCCCCAGGCCGGGACAAGCAGTCGTGCACAGACAGCAACCCATAGAAGCCAGCGCATACCAGGAAAGCCTAGACTCAGGACTGGCGCCTCCTGAGCTCACCACGGGCACAGTGAGATACTGGTCTGATTTCAACCGTGTCTTCTATCATCCCAAGTCCATCGTCCAGCTCAACGACTATGAGTTGAACTCGACACTCATGCCTTTTGAGAAGTGGAATATGGGCGAGGAGTTGTTCGCCAACCTGGATAAGGAGCACGATCTCCTCGATCGAGACCTACGCCCCTTTGTTGAAGAGGCAGATCACATGCAGGGCCTTCAAATAATGACCGGAATCGACGATGCGTGGGGAAGTTTTGCTGCTAAATATGTTGAACGGATACGGGATGAATATGGCAAGACGCCCGTTTGGGTTTTCGGAGTACAAGAGCCTGCAAGGGGTCTTCCCAGGGTAACTTATACTCGATATAACTAACCATCTACTTCCGATTACGACTGACGAGAAATAGGAAAAAAGACTACTAAAGCTGGTCAATAAGGCACGCGCGCTGACTGAGCTAAGCTCACAAGCTTCCATAGTCGTACCCCTCGCTATGCCCGAGGAGTCACTTCCGTCCACGATCCAGCTAGATCCATCATCACCATGGCATATTTCAGCGCTCTTCGCAGCTACAATCGAGAGCACAACCCTCTACACTCGGCTTAAAACTACTAATCATGTCTATTCAAGCAACCTAGGTCACATGATGGATCTCCTGAACGTCTTTGGGAGACAGACGATTGCAAACATTGAAATGAGCCCCGTCGATTCTTCAAGCTCAACACATAACGGAACGAATGCGCGTGGCGATCCCATCTCTAGTCTTCACGAGAACGTTATTGACGACGAATCCGAGTCTGGTTCACAAAAGGGCACAACGCCCTTGGAAGTAGATCTGTCATCTCCACAAGATCTAAAACTAGATCCAGGAGCCAGGAGACCGAGGAAGCGACACGTGTTCAGTCAAGTACGGACTTACCGGGGACCCGAAATTGAGGGGTCAACAGCAGACGACGAGAATGGGATCGTCACAGGCCGCTTTGGCGTGAGACGGCGGCCGAAAGTGCACAAGTGAGTCCAAAAACGAGCAGAACCTGAACCACATGGTACTTATTAATAAAATCTCGTAGTTACCGCTCTGAACTCTCCTTTCCGATCCTCGATAGCTACCCTACGATATTTAGAGATAGTAATAGGACCGCAATTAAAGAACACATGGCCATGCGCACGGCACTGGCTACTGATACATCCGTCATGGACAAGGTAAGGGCCCTTCGGACGGCCGTCATCCGATCTATTGGTCTCGAGGACCGGGAAATGATCGGGAATGAACTGGCCGAGATTGCCGAGGGGTATAAGGAGGGGTGGTCGAGCGGGAGTGATGACGACGACGATGATTGAGATTGAGATCGAGCTCACACGCGGATTTTTGACGCTTGGATAGAAAATTCCGGTTACATTTCTTGTATCAATGAGATTGGAGCTTGCCATTTACCATGGTCAATCGGTAACTTATTCCATGTATACCCTAGTTCTATCAGGATCCTGAGGGCATCGTCGGAAATACAGAACATTGTATTTCCAATGGGGCTTTATAGGCTCAACTGGTAATGACAATAGGAGCTTATGAACATGTGTTAATTCGTATTGAAGGCTTCCGAAGGTGTTTTCGTTGTATATTCTCTCGCCAATCTAAAGACATACACAGCTGTGTCGATATGCCAGCGACAATACTTCCCGCTTAACCCACCTACTGCCTCAAGTCAGACTGGGTTTCCTCATGCCCGATTGGATCATCGCATTGGCAACCAGACACAGTCCGTCAAGCTTCGCACCAGCAGCGCCTTGTGCCCATAGTGTTAAGCCCAGGCAGTTCCCGAGAGGATCGTGATATTTATATTGGCCGAGAGTTGGCGACGTACATGTAGAGAGAGGTTTCGACCAGATGGCAATTACAAGAGGCTCGCATAGAGATCTCTATCACCGGCTTATAAGATTGATCACAGAGTGCTACGAATGCCATGCGACCGTGGGGATCAAGCTAAGTTTGAAAAATAATAAAATCCAAAGTTTGGAATATAAAGTTGAATTTCTAAACAGCTCTTTTCATCAATTTATATAGATTATGTAGGTATATAGATGTCACACTATATGGACAGTTTCAATCAGATCAGCTAATCTGGGATCGTTGAGATCCAGGTGATCCTCGATCCTTGATGGGTGGCATCCAAGCCGGGCACCCAGGTGGTTACGTAATGCTTCCGTGGTATGTCCATCTGCAAACCATGTATTGAAGGTTCCAACCCGTACATACTCCTTGCGTTCCCTGGCGGAGTGAGGTAGTAACACTATACCACAATAACATCGCCTATATGACGTATAGCCAAGGATCATAAAGAACCGGAAATCAGAACTGAGTCTTATCCCAAATTCTACATTAGATAGTCCCTGCTGAATCAGTGGGCCAGAAGCAGTCCGTTCATCCCAATCAATCGATATTTCCATCCACTGGAAGAAAGTGGAATGTGGATTGAAACCCTCGCGGAAACACAGTCTGGACCGGATACGATCCCCAGGAATAATCTCTACCGACGTATGAGGCAATACAATGCCTCGCAGAGCGACTCTGCTCGTTGAGTCGTCCGGGTCCGGCCATTCTACCACTTCTACCCACGGTACTGCTTTCGCGCCTCTATCGCTATACGCCCTGGCAGTATCAACCGGGCCATTAATATGAGCCCAAGACCATGTCGGGATATTACGGCATCCAGTAGCAGTCGAGCCAACCCCCCCGACTAAGATAGCCTTCCAGCATAATTGTTGGTAGAAATCCTTTTTCCATAAACCCTGAATACACACATCCTTTAATATACTTCCAACTTCCCGTGCCAAGCCAGATATGGCGACTAGTTTATCTGATTCTTTAGTGACTTGGCAACGTGAGTATAAATTCACAAGGTCGGCCCAGCTCTGCCGAATCTCTGAGCTAAGTAGACATGGTTTGGAAAGTTTATACACATTTCGTGTGAACGTCTTAATACCCTGATTAAAATTGGCAATCCCGGTAGGAAATTGCTCTGAAGCCATAAGCTCATGACACTCCCAGTAGATCTGGCGCTTAGCGAAGTTCAGCTGCCTCCTTGATAAGTATCTCTCTTGCACAACCCAGCCTCGCTGATTGAGCGGGGCCGCAATTATATCCTCATGGTATGAGTCTTCCTGCCATAAGTGGTATTGTTGACTTGAAGTTGATTCTAAACACAGGTCCAGGCTGGGACTGAGAGTAATACGAGTAGGCTCCCTGCCAAAAGGATCATTGGTGCTAAAACACCCATCGCGACCGTCCGATGCCCAGGTCGCAGCGATATTACAGACCGCATGGCTGTATATAGAACCCATGAGCTTCGATTGCTCTTCCCAATCTTGTTTATTTTTCTCGTCTTGAAGGATGCATAGAGAGTCGATCCAAATATATTGGAAACCGAGCTCGTGGGCGACCGTAAGTGCATGTTGGTAAGTCTTCGGTAGCTTTGAGACTGGAGTTAGATTGGTAAATTCATGAATTGTTTTATTGTCGAGGCGGATGGGCTGATATGAACCCCAGCAGTGACTTAATGTCAGATACTGGATTGCATCGTTGACGGGATGACACACCAACCTCCAAAGAGAACTTTCACCATGGTCGTCTTGTAGAGTTTGTATAAGTCTCTTTGGTACAAAAGGACGCAGGCTGTGTTCTTCGACGCGGCAATCTGAATGGGTCGTCAAGCAGGTGGTGAGCCAGTGGCGCCAAAGATCGGCTGTTCCGGCTGTTGACGCTGTTGAGGTATGCTGAGCCTCGGATATTGCGCCAGCAGTGCTAGCAGCGTCGTTGCAGGTTCTAGGGTAGACGTTTGGAAGATCAAGACGGGTGTATGTGTTGCCAGTGCATAGTTCGAAATAATGCCCACGTAGATCAATACGGAGCCAGACTCTAGACCTCTGTTCACACCGAAACCGTATTGCTGCCAAGACCCATTTAGACTTACGTACATGTGCCTCACCTACATATAGAATACACCTCAGAATTGCTGATCGAATGGCCCAGGGGATTGTGAGCAAAATCGTTTTGGTCACGACGTTTTCTCGTAAGAGTCGTGGAAACCAGCTTGTGTCTGTGCTCATGTGCTTTGCAAATTCACGACGAAAGTCGTCGAGGCAGTGTGGAATGGCTTGTGTTGGATCACTTAAGAATGACGCCTTAGAGGTCCCTCTACCCTCCTTAGACGCATTGGACCGTTCCAGAATTGTTGCCCACAATTGCCGGCAGGCATAGCAGCCAGTGGTGATTGACCTGTAGAAGCTACTGAGAGAGAAATGTAAAGGTGAGGAAGAGTAACAATCATATTCAAAAATGTTAGCCGCCCAGGAGACCCTGGTATCAGGGTATATTCTCCATCCAATGACCGAGGCCTGAAGGGCATTTCGGCACTCCTCGCAGAGCATGGCCAGCCAGGACCAGTCACGAACGTAGTTCGGCGACGGTTTCTGCGATTTAAAGGTTAGAAGAAGAGGATGGGAAAGCGTGCTCGATTAGTATGGCCATTACGTCGCCGGTATCAATGCTTATGATTACGAAGGTGCCTTCGTTCACGACATTGAACATAGTCCGGGAAATTTCTCGCTGACGTGACAGATCGATATTGGCCAAATGATGAATGCCATTTCTTAACCGAGAGGCTCCCCTCCAACCGTTAGCTTCTATGTCTGTAGGGCCACCCAAAGCCACCCGCCTATAGGCGTAAGGTACAAGCGATGGCGCGTGATTGGGTTCATTGTCTTGATTGTGTTGTAGTGATACATGTGTCAATGCAGCTCTCATATTAGAGTCAGAACGAGCAGGACCTAAAATATTTGATTGAAAAGAGTATCCAACCCATTAGGTATGTGGTGGTGATTGTGATGCATTAGGTACGGTCGGCTGTGTACCCGAGGTAGGTAGTGTTACGATAAGACCAAACACCCCAGCCAACTATCAGATATAAGGGATATAAGGGATATAAGCTTATTCGGTATATTGACTGAAGGGGTAGTTAGGTAGCCCTACTGCTGTAGACCTAGCCTAGAAACTTAACCCAATACAACATCTTTTTGACCTCTCCATTCTGGGGTATCTAATGGCAGACCCATGCCAGGATGACCTACAGACGCGGTCACTGCTACAGGAGACCTAGATGTTAGATATAAGTGATGGCATGTAGCATTGGTTCAATTGGTTGTTTTGATTGTAATGTTATTATATCTACTTTCGAGTTCGGGCAGACACACGATAAAAAGGGTAAGCAGAAGGTGAAACTTGTCGAGAGCAGGGCTAGCTCTTGGAAGAAATCAACCATTGTATATGAAGGACAGAGTGCTGGTCGTCATTAGTTTGATAGCAAAGATTACGGGGTTGTTTTCTGTACATGGGTGATATAAGTTTGATTCCTGTCGTGCGATTGTTAGGCGCTTAGGTTAAAGGGGGTCAGAAGTTACTCTACGATAGTATGGATATAGTATGGATACTAGTTTTTTATACAGGACTCGGCTCCCTCCAACTGGATGGGAGAGGACTCGGAGTTCGCCTTACACCTCAATAGACATACTCACGACCTATTTGTAGCCCAACTTGAATTCGGAGCCGTGACTCCGTAACGTTTTCCACAAGCCTCTTAGGTCGCGGCATAACCGGGAGTGAATCATCAATCTTCTACAATTATGATAATGAATATCGGATTGGAACTGCCCTAACTAGTTGCTTGATCGCCTAGGTATAAAATAGATTGGATGAACAGAACCCCGAACTTCAGCATCAGAAGGCTGCCGCGTAGATGAATGTCCACTCCTATTCTGGTTCATGGGGTTCTCAGTACAAATCAGACAAAACAGTCCACGAGTCTGGTTCGTCTCGGAGGCGATACTGCGTGATGAAGATGCTACTTGGCTTTGTCCAATCTAACCTGTCCTTTTTGGTGCGTACCAGGGATTGCCACATTTCCCGCCGACTCCTTTTTCCATCCCGAGCGGCGGCTCCAAAGTGGGCGAACTTTCCATTTGCGAATTCTTGTCCTCTCTTGATCATATCTCGCGCCCATTCTACATCATTGAATCCGTCGAGATCGAGGTTATCTTCACCCCATTGTTCTGGTAGATCAGTGCCGTCTATAACGTCACAGAGTTGGAGATCGTCACCTGTATCCAGGCAGCTCTGAATGAAGACGTCAAGTTTAGGGTAGGGCAGGCCCCTGACACTCCGTGTTATGTTTGATGGCTCACAGACTATATGAACATCGTTTGCAGGCACGAGAATGAAATAGAAATCGGTTCCGCGGCCTTTGAAACGATTGTACGTGTGTAAAAGAGATTGGCTCGGAAAACCCCAGGGCTCCACCAAGGAGTAGGCATTCGAGTGTGGTTCGGATTGAAGGAGCTCTGCTGCCTTGTCGACAAGGTCTGTTGGAACACATATTTCCCAGTCCTAATCCGAACGTGGATGATCAGAAAGCTCATATCTCAATACACAGATGCCAGGAGCCTAAGTTAAAACTGCATACTGGGCGTCCTCTGACGGCTCCGTAGAAGATGAGCGCGGATATCCCAACAAGGCAACATGTAATATTCGCATCTTCTAGGATCTTAGTGACCCCATGGGCATCATCCGTGCCATGCCCATGATTCGATGCTGGTTTCTCATCATCTAGTTCCAATGGAACCGGTGGAGGCGGGGGTTGGGGCCGGGGCCGGGGCTGTGAAGCTCTCCAAGACATTGAAGGAGAGAGTAAGGCATGCAGTAACAGGATGAAGATTCGGTAGTACGTGCTGTGAAAACAACATGGGAGGCAGGGGTACATTGGATGAAGGGAGCTGAATGGCCAGATTAGTGGAAACTGTGTTGGTGCCTTACGTCGATATTGGGGGGGGGTTCGTGACTCCTCACTTGTGACTTACAAAGCCGTCCATGATAGTAAAGTGTTCGACGGCGACTACGATACTGAAGTCGATTTGATTGAGATACAGCATATCGGCGCCGGGGCGCACTGTCACTATTCACAGTATAGACGAAGATAGATTTAGGAATTGAGACAAAAGCCGCCAATATATTCGGTGCGCTCCCTTAGCTAAGAGAAACTTCGTTTCCCGTCCAAGATGTAGCTCTCAAGAGAGCGGTACATAGATAGTTTTATCCTATTATGCTGGCACCCGAAGTGTACCACCACCAAGAAGTATCGTATGACGCTGGTGAGTTCTAGCAAACTCACATTTCGAGCGTAGATTTCGTGGGAGCTGAGAATGGTTCCTGACCTCGCACAGGTTTACGAATCACAATACTCGCCACCTCCTCATCACCGGACTGAAGGTAACATATTTCCGTCACCTTGTTAGATTATATCGCCAATAGTACGGACGTAACTGGGAACGGTGTCCGCATGTGACACTAAATTGTTTTCTCATTGCTGTAACTTGCAAAGGAGACAGCGCTCCTCGCTTCTCCTCGCTTCTCCTTGCTAGCACCCAAATGCCCGTTTACGGACTTGTGCTAGAGGGCAACTTGCTTTGCATCTTGCGTGATCTTGAATTCCCTGCGCCAGATGGTATAGTCAGGGTCAACAGATAAAAGTTGACCTTAAGCGGGATGTAGCCTTTCTAGGCTTCGCTGACTTCTGCATCCTCCTATTGAGCGATGTGCTCCTCTGGGATTCTGGTGAGCTATTTGATCAGTTATCTATAGTGAATTCAGGTCCTAGTCTGAAATCTTTGAGTCTCATATCCTAAAGACATTGTGTTCGATATGTAGAGGGGAAGAAAAGAGAGATAGAGGGATAGAGAAAGGGCGGGAAACGGATGGGACTTAGTCTAATGCGCTACCGAACTCTTTATGTACTTTCTCTTCCATATAATCCACAGGCGTCTGTTTCACCCGTCTGATTCCCAATCCTTGTATCAAGGATTTTAGTTCCCGTGTGATGAGATTGAGATTGTTCACACGTATTGGGTAATTATTCTTGGCAATGCATTGAACCCCTCATCGATGTCTTACGCATAGAGCAAGCACATCGTCGTTAGTCATCATATGGCCAATCAATCAGCTGTTGAACAGGGGCTATGTGAAATCAACAGACATGGTTCGACATGGAGACATGGAGACATGGAGACATGATCATATTTGAGGACGACACTTTGCACCTTGCCGAGATTGGGGGCCGCCGTCGCAGGTATAGGCAGATTCGACATCGGAGTGGGCTTTATTGGGAGACTGCTATCAGCTATGGAACATTTCGACGTGGTCATTGTCGGCGCAGGTAACTAGGTTGGCAAATGCAATTCCTTCCTAGAAAACATACTCACATGATATCTTAGGTCTGCATGGTCTTGCTATTGCTAGGACGCTGGTTGACGCAAGCTCGGACGACCGCAAAAGAATTATTATATTGGATGAAGCCCGCTCAATCGGTGGCACGTGGGCTGCAGAGCGGCTGTATCCCGGCTTGAAGACGAACAATGTCGTCGGCTCGTACGAATTCAGTGACTTCCCCATGGATCTTGAGCAGTATGGACTTGCACCAGGCCAACACATCCTTGGCTCGGTAGTTCACGAGTATTTTACGGATTTTGCGAGACACTTTGGTCTCGATAAGCTGTTCCGCCCACAAACCAGAGTAGAGACAGCCTTGCTCCGAGAAGACGGGACATGGGAACTTGATTATCAGCATGTCTGTGATGATGGGCCACAAGCTGGAAAGCTAACTTGCGACAAGCTCGTCATCTCCACGGGCCTTACCTCTGAGGCCCGCATGCCGACTTTCCCAGGTAGCTCTGATTTCTTGGGTCCGTTGTTCCATGCTAAAGACCTCTACGGCCGTTCGCAAGACTTGAGGGGCTGTCAAGAGGTCGTAGTCATTGGCGGTAATAAATCCGCGTGGGATGTATGCTATTCTGTCGCTACTACCGGGGGCCGCGCACACATGATTATAAGACGATCGGGAGGGGGCCCAAGTCGGGTTTGGCGGCCTATCTACCTCTTCGGGATGAAGTTAACACTTGCGCGATTATCCTCTACCCGTCTATTCAGCTGGTTCGACCCCAGCCCTTTCGGCTCGAGCTTCTCTTCGGTTCGGCGATTCCTCCAGGGAACGATCCTTGGTCGGTGGCTAGTATGGGCATTTTGGGCTGCACTAGACGTTTTTGCTACGGCAGCCACTGGATATAATGATCCTCAGTTAAAAATGCTGCGACCCTGGACATCGGTATTCTGGATGGGTAACTCTCTGGGCATACATAACTATGAGACTGACTGGTTCGAACTTGTCAGGACGGGCCAGATCATAGTCCATCATGCTGATGTTACATCGTTGGGGGAAAAGACGGCACAACTCTCAGATGGCAGCGACTTAAGGGCTGATGCTGTGGTCTGCTGTACCGGCTGGAAGTGTACGCCGCCCATAAAGTTCAAACCAGAGGGAATCTCAGAGGAGCTCGGCCTACCGCGAGAGGCCGTATTCCCACAGGAGAACTCTATCAAGGTCCTCGAAGACGAATCTCGCAAATTCCAATACGGAACGATCGGTGGCAAGCAAGACTCTCAAGGCCAACGAAACCAGGATATCCGCCCTTGGGCCCACGCTGGAATAAGAGCGCAATGTTCACAGCTAGGATTTTCGCCCCGGAGGACTCTTCCAAGAGACGGTGAAATCCATACAAGATGGGACTTATCTTTTAAATTTTGTTCAGACACGCCGCTCCCCCTTAACTCCAGAGAAGCTCCATATCAACTATACCGCTTCCTTGTCCCCGCATCCCCTCGCTTCATCAAACAGCGCAACATAGCATTCATCGGCATGCACCGTTCGGTACACGCAATAATAGTAGCGCAGGCCCAGGCGCTGTGGGTAACGGCGTTCTTCGACAATCGTCTCGGGGAAGACTTAGATCCGGAGGTAATTCATCGCGAGACGGTATTACATTCGGAATACGAGCGATTGCGGCGGCCGAGAGAAAGCGGAGGTTCCGGTGCCTCGTTCCCGGACCTCGTGTTCGACAGTATCCCGTACACCGACCTCCTCCTGGAGGACTTGGGTCTGCGGACTATGAGGAAACGCACCCTGTGGGCGAATATTCTCCAGCCTCACTTACCCGCGGATTATCGCGGGCTTATACAGGAGTGGCTCTCGAGAAAGAGCGCGTGAACGGGTGCTTTGATGTTGAGCTTGGGATGTAGTAGACCGGTTGTGATATTTATTGCACAGCGAATAACATTTTGATGATTTTGCTTTCGAGTGCTCTCTTCAATTTCTATATGTTGCCGCAGCCTATGAAACGCGTGACACATCATCGATAAGAGGGCCTTGGCTAGTCAAGCTCCTTCAAACCATCTGCTAGCCCCTTGCTGATCTTCTCGTCAACAATCGATATGAGATCGACGTATCTTCGTATTCCGGAACGGGCAATGTGATAATATGTTAATGGCTTTTGGGATATCCGGTAATGCCTTATCAGTAGTAGTTGACAGATCTGCAACAAGCACCCTCTTTCCCCTGTTCTCTTTACTGATTTTCGAGTAATCTCTGTTATAGATCCAAGGAATAGTCCTTACTCGAATGCTAATTCTTCCAAGACCAGACAGTTCCTGAGACATAGATATACCTCGAGGAAGAGTCAGCCACTTCGTGTGAATTTGGAACGTGACTAATATATTGCAGATGTCGAGTCGAAGTAGTAGTAGCCCTCGGTATGTCAATAGTATAACCGGAGTGAATATACATGTCAAAGAATCAGCATGTTGAGACTAAGCTTTAGAATAACTTAACTATAAAATTGTCTCGAGTTCTTTTGCGGCGCTTATCGGGCTGGGATGTTATTTGACTCTGAAGTTAAACTTATCCCTATTCATAGCTAACATGTCTAAGCCGCGGGATATCGTTGTTTCTCTATATGCTATTTGGTCATGGATCGTAGCTTGAGAGCTGCCTGGTCATGCCATCAAGTATATTGAACAGGTTCATGTACAAACGAATAGAAAAACGGCGGCCTGATGTACCAGAGTCGGTCTATGGCTCTTTCAAATACAAACTCCAACGCTTGCTTACACATGAGCATTGTGTGCCCAAAAGGCCCTATCGCCATGACGACCACATCTAGGTATACATCTAGAAATACTGAAACAGAGAAAAATACGCCATATTCAATCCGCTGCACCATATCTCCTCTCCCGCCCGTCCTCCCAGCTGCTAATATGGTTGTATATGCTTTTCTAGGATTCATTCGCTAACCTAGTTCCATGGGCTCACTTGGTAGAAGCGAGTCGATTTTCAACTTTCTCCTTGTGGTTTCGATTCTTCAGGTGCACCTCAAAATTCGAAGCTGATGAGTCTGGGCCGGGTGTGTACAACTTTCCAGGGCAGTCCAGACACCGTATCCTGGGGAGGAAGTAGAAGCGAACGTGAGGAGGCGTGGGTTGGCCACCCTGAGGAATGGGATAGGGTGCGCCGGTGTTGGTGTCTACAGCGCTGTAACGCATAATGCCCTCAAACTGGTCGTTTTTGTACGCATCTTCCTGCCTGAATTGATCTAGAGCACTAACAAGCCATGCTGGAGGAGGAGGCTATGAGCAAATGGTGAGTATAGCGATTAAGTCTGGTCATCAGAAATGTAGAATGAAGACTGGCACCTAGCTATGCCGTGACCAGGTGACAATGATGAGGTCATAGATCATAACGGCTACTAGAATAACGGAAGATGGAGGGATCGGGGTGTGGAGGAATAGGGGAAAATGGTCTTACAGGAGTCGGCAGAGGCTCACCCGGTTTTGGTGCCGGGGCATCTACTCGACCAAGCTGGCCAGGAGGCGTCCCATTGGAAGGTGTTCGGGCAGGGACCGCTGGTGTTGTTGCATTTGGAGTGGATGGCGGTGGCATGGTGTTGGAGACGGATGCGCTAAGGGCGCGATTATGAGGTTGTGAGGGCGTGACAGAGCCAACTGGTGTGCTCTGCTTTAATTTGGGATCCCTAAGTATTTTCCGTAGCTTCTCCTTTGATACTCTCAGCGTTACTACGAAGTGCTGAGGTTCTTCTGTCGCCTCGCGGGTTACTTCACGTCCAAATCTTCTAGATGTTCGGGTTTCGTGATGGTGTATTGTCGCTTCCGGCGTTTCGGACCGACCAAGATTGGCCATACGTTGCTGGGCGGCTGAGGCGGCACCTCGCATGCCCCTAGTTCTTGCTGTACCAGCCAATGCCGAAGCTGCTGGAGAGTCGGGTGATGAGTCCTCACTCTCATCGGAATCTGAGAGATCTCCATCGCGACCACCTTGGCCTCTCCTGCGGCCAGTACCTGGAGCGCCTGCTACACGTTTGTAGAGCCTGCTCTCGTCAACATCGGTTGCCGCGCCGGGAAGAGTCGACGATACCACGAGAGTGCGAATCGTTCTCTGTCTCTCTTTCAAGTCAGGGAGCGTTGGTCCACCACGTCTATTTATTGACCTCTTCTGCCGTCTCTGCTCTCGTGAAAATACCAGCTCGTTTCTCTCCAAGTCAGCTTCACTGAGCTCATATAGATATGGCGAATAGTCTTTGGCCTGTTGTTGTGGACGGAAGACATTAGGTAGAGGTGATGGGAGAAAGGCGGCCACTAGATCCGGGTCCTCAATTGGCCTACCGTCGAAGGGGTGCCCAATGCTATATAAACTTCTCGTAAATAGATGTGTCTGCTCTCGGATACAGTGGGCTATGGCGGTTGTGAACTCTCCCGATAAAGCAAGATCCTTTGACATGCTTGCAGCGAACTCCTCGGGGGAGTTAAGTGGGTTGTTAATCTCCCATTCGAATTGGTCAACCAGAGTGTGTTGTCCAATGGTAATGTTGAGCTTCACTAGTATTCTCATTTCGTCGTTCTTCCATGCCGAATAAGGTAACTCCGGGTCTAAAGCATCTTCGTCTGAGAAGACAAATGGGTAGAAATCGTTGAGCTGCTCGTGAATCTGTTTCAGGACCTCTTCGTAGACGGGCTGGGCGACGGGGGGTTTCAGGTCCATGTCCTCGATCAGATGCATAGCAAACAGATCAGGGCGAACTATTCGCTCATGAAGGTTCCACGTAAAGGTGTCGCGCAGTTTTACCTTATCGTAATCGACGTCTAGTCGCACAGGTACGAGCTCCTCATGCTGGTCAGCCTGTTGCTTCATGTCCTTCCTTTTCCATTTGAGAGCCGGTGTTTGTCGCTTGCCTAGCCTGGGTTTCTGCATAGGATACATCAGCCGTGAAGCCGGACCAATATCAGTACGCCCATTTCCATAGCCGCTGTAGCCCTCGCCGTACAGCCTCGATATCGGAAACCATGCTCTGTAATCGGTGTGCAGTAGTTTGTAGTCTCCTATCTTGGAATAGGAGGTGGTGTTGTGCTTCGTGTTCTTTTTGAGGTGCTCAATCAAGGCGGCAGCATTGACGTGGTCGCGAGAGATGGCCTTTTCTATCGAGATCTTTCCGTAAGCAGCCTTGTCGCGAAATGGAAGGGGGCCGTCGTTGGAGTCCGAGGGCGCATCGGCTTTGTCGTTCGGAGTAGACGACGAAGAGCGATCTGGTTTCGGCATTGGGGCCGTGGTTGCGGCGGCGGGCATGACGCTGCCACCGCCGGAGCCACGACTTGAAGGGGCGTCGGCATCTTGCTGCGTCGCCATGACGAAAGCGATGATTCCGATGCGGTTCGATGTTGCTGCGACAGATGCTCAGGGGTTGGTGGGCGGTGGGCGCCTGATGAGCCGCGTGTGCTCGGTCAGATTGGTCCTGCTGTCGCACCCGGTGGCTGGCGCAGGTGGAGCGAGTACGGGACCTGGTCTCGTGTAGTCAGATAATGGCCTGGGCCATGCGTGGTTGCGTGCTGTGAGAGGGCTGGTGGGCGATCGGCAAGGACTACGATGCGAGGTCGTGGTTGTAGTCGTGGTCGTGGTCGTGGATGAGCTATGCGGCTGGAGGGAGATCGTGCTCCAGTATTGGCCCAGTGCAGCTGCTCGTTTTTACGCGATGCAGCCTTTGGCGCGACCACATACGGAGCACCTACCTAGGTAAGGAGACAACAGTACAGTGCGCTGCACTACACTGTACAGTACCTAGACTGGCCTGGCCCGTCACTGTCTGAGCGTAACGTCCGAGCCATTTGAGTTTAGCTCGGCTTTGGTCAGTGCACTCTACTGTAGGTACCTTGCCTACCCTGTGTACCTAATTATGTTGAAGCTCAGATAACTTCGTCTGTACTTGAGGACATCGGAGGTGCCTACCTACCCTAATAGTTTCACTAATGCAAGATAACACCATTTAGACCATCCTGACACAAGTGTTTTGTTCCATGAATGTTTCTTTGTTACCAATGGTCCTGTGCAGAATAAATGCACCCTATATGTTAAGGTATGTGCTGGTGCGTACTACTAGACTGGTTGGACGCTCCCCGACCACGTACTTCGTAGGTATGGAAAGTATTTAATTAGACAGGATAACGTTACGCTTAATTGCACTAGTCAGTTTGTGTTTTCATGTACCTAGGTAACTAGGTCAAAATTGTAATTTTACCATCGAGACTCCTAATGATTGCTAGCAAGTAGGATGCTAGGTAGCATTGAACATTCTCAAATACTAGACTACATAGCTAATGGAATTGTTTGTCTAGCAAATTACCATATAATTCATGTTTCCTTAAATTGACCAACTGTGGCCACAGTGGTGCGTAGAATTGAAGGTTGTAGGTAGGTACCTGGGGGTTATCGGCTGCTCTCACCTCCCCGAATGTGGAATAGACGAGCTTCTAAAGGATGAAGATGTACCTATGGTACCTGTTTGTGAACCATAGTGACCTCACCTACCCCTCCACCAACCCACAAAGCCCCTCCGTCAGAGCAAAACCTCAAAATACCCGTGCTACGATACCTCCCCATCTGCCGCTTCCGACATAAAAGGTATATTCGATCCACTCTGGCCTTTTTTCGTTCCTCACTAATCCGAGTCTCAGAGCCATATCCCCAGCATTACATAGCCAGTGGCTTAATTCAAGCAATATGCCCGAAGAAAAAGATGTTGGTCCGTACAACTCTCTGTAGTTCTCCCTTGACAAGCTTTCTGAAGTATATACCCGTGCCCAATTCTAGGGATGTAGACACTGCAAGGTCTTTTCTAACTCTACGCGGCCCTATACTTGGACGATATAGGGCTAACTGCAAGCTATGCATCATCTAGACTACTCGCTCAAGAATCCCGACGTTCTCACCAAGTATAAGACCGCAGCGGCTATTGGCGAGAAGGTCCTTGCTGCCGTGTCTAAGCTATGCGTTGCCGGCGAGAAGATTGTAGCCATCTGCCAGCAGGGCGACAAGCTTATTGAGGAGGAGGTCTCCAAGGCCTACCGCACCACGAAGCTTAAGGGTAAGTCTGGTCTTGTGTAACTGCATCTGTCGACTCGGACTCGGACTTGAACTTGGACTTGGGCTGACGTCGCATACTTTGCTTCCACTAGGTTTCTCTCATCCAACCACTGTTTCTCCATCATCCTACGTCACGCCGTATACACCTCTAACATCCGATTCTGCCGAGGCCAATATTGAGCTTCAGCCTGGAGAGCTTGTCAAAATTCAGCTAGGTGCGCAGATTGATGGGTTTGGCTCCATTGTCTGCGACACAATTATCGTCCCATCCAAAGATGGAGCCGAAGAAGTCATCACTGGACGCACTGCTGACTTGATATTGGCTAATTACTACGCGAATGAACTCCTCTTGCGGCTCATGATACCCCCTGGACTGCTCGCAAGCGGCACCGACGAGGAGAAAGCCAAGGCCGCCGCCGTGAAGGCCCCTACACAGTCCAAGATTACCTCGCTGCTGGATAAGGTGGTCAAGAGTTATGAATGTAACCTTGTCGAGAGCACAACATCGTGGCTCTTCGATCGTAATGAGATTGAAGGCACTAAGAAGATCGTCATTGCGCCTGCCGAAGGTACTAAGGGCGAGGGCGTTCCCCAGGTTGGTGAGGTTTGGGGCGTCGAAATGGGAGTGACTTTAGGTTCGGGTAAAGTTAAGACGCTGAACCAGCGGGCCACATTGCACCGTCGTACCACCAACACATATATTCTCAAGTCACAGACAGCGCGTAAGACTCTATCAACGATTCAGGCCAAGTTTGGTCATTTCCCCTTCAGCTTGAGACAGCTTGAAGAAGATGGTACCGATACGAAATATAAGGTCGGAGTTTTTGATGGCGTCCGTTCTAATGTATTACGACAATACGAACTGGTCGGGGACAAGGACGGCTCACCGGTTGCCAGGTCATTAACTACACTTGGTAAGGATGTCCCTTATGCGATTTGCACAGAATCTAACGCCAGGCAGCGATTACCAAGAACGGTATTACGAAACTTGGTGCTCCGCCAACACTGGATCTCAGCAAATACCAAACCGACAAGAAGATCACAGACGAGGAGATTTTAAAGATACTTGAACAGCCGCTAGCCAAGAACAAGGGTAAGAGCAAAAATAAGAAGAAGAAGCCGGCCAAGAAGGGGAGCGAGGAGAATGATGATGACGAGTAGTAAGTGTTGCATTCAAATACGTGCTCCAAGGGTGCAGTGTCTCCAGACAGCAATCTGCAAGCTTGCGGAAGCTAGGTCGACACAAAAAAGGTGCATGTTGGCTCAACTACTTTCGCGTGTCGATGGTGGGCATGGCTGAGGCCTCTTACTCTGAGTTTTGGCACGAGACGTGTGCTCGTTGCCAAGGAAGGATTAGGTGTAGGACATGCCTACCAGCAATAAGCATCCCTTAAAATTCATCACTCAACATATGAGCCCTGTTTTAGCAAGTCAGAGTAAACAAAGAAAAAAGCTTGATCCAAGCACAAAACCCACCAATTGTCCCAGATATTGTGCCCTTTTGACTCTCTGTCCTACGCGGACACTTGGCAGACACAAGAAGGGAGCAGGACCCTCCCACAAGGCCGCGAAACAGACAGAACCAGCCGAATGAATGGAAGCAACCAGAACTATCTCTCTTAGCAAGGAAGTAAATAGCCTATAGGGGGACCAGCCAGCCATGCGAAGGTAGAAGAAGTTAGGCTAAGTCTTGCACCACAAATTGTGAGTCAGTGCTCAAAACCGCTAACTGCAGAAAGCCGAGGGTGGCAAACGGAAACTCGGACGAGCAAACGGCAACAAATAAGTGCGATGCTGAGTAGGCGGGCGAGCAGGCGGCGGACTCGGAGGAAAAACACGAGACGTCAGGGAATGAGGGAATGGTGCAAGCAGGTGACCAGAGTCCTCAGGTGATTGACTGGCCTCAGCAAGTGTCCAGAGAAGAGAGATACTCGACGCATTTGGGAATATGTGCATAGCCCTTTCAGGGAGCCTGCAGAGAAAGAAAAGCAAAAAAAAAAAAAGATAGCATGCTACGCTGGCCAGGTATGTAGCAGTACCATAGTTTTGATTGACTACATTATCTGGATGACGGGAGGTAGGGAGAGCGACATTGAGCGACATGAGGTGAGAATAGGAGAGAGAGAGAGATAAGGCCCAGGCCTGGACCTGTCTTCGCTGGCCCCGGACAGCGGACAGCGGCGCGCGGTAGTGGCTTCAGTGGTGTGTTAGCAGACGGGCAATTGACTGGGGGGGGTGGGCTGGCTGGAGCTGGTGGTGCTGGGTGCTGGGTTGCTGGGTGCTGATGGAGGGTGGTGGGCGTGGCCCCAACACCAGTAATTTTTCTGGAGCTCCCCTTTTTGCACCAGCATTCCGTCGCCCATACCGCGTATCCGACCCAGCCATCACCTCGCGAACAAACATCATTGTGCACATGTCCCCCGCACAATAGAGAGGTGCGTAGCCCGTGGTCCTGTTTGATAGTCGAGAGCTAACGAGGTCTGCAGCCGTCGCACCGAAGGGAGCTCGTTCCGCGAGGCTGTAACGCGCACGCGCAGCCGCAAATAGGGGGCTCGCTCCCCAGCACACCTCGCCAGCGCCAGAGCCGGAGCAAGACGCCAGCCATGTCTTCTTCACACTCCAAGCCCACTCGATCGCGCTTCTCGAGCCCCCACGGTCCCTCGAGCTCGTCCGCCGGCCACAGTCGAGGAGGAGGAGGCGGAGGAACCGGCGGCGACGGGTCTCGCTCGTTCATGCAGCGCTGGCTGGAGCCGCCCGTGCAGAACAGGCCCAGCTTCCAGGAGGCCGGGCTGATCCGCGGCGGCGTCGTCGAGAACATGGCTCCCCTGGGCACCCTGCCCAAGGCCGCCATGCTGAAGAAGGCGCCCCTCTGTGCTGAGAGCCCGCCGCCTGTCTCTGCGTCGACCGTGAAGAGGATAGTCCTGAAGAAGCCCTTTTCGCCGGCCTCCGTAGGTGCCGCGGTGCCCGTCATCACAACACCAAGCGCGACGGCAACGCCGCCTGACATCACGCGCATGTCAAGCAGCGAGGCCGCTGGGGCGATGGAAGATGTTGCTGCGGAAGCGTTATCGCCGACATCACATCTTACGCTGCCGCTCCCGGTTGTGGATGACATGAACGACGATGATTATGTGCCTAAGAAGTCTAAAGCACGCCGCATTTCCCACAATCCCGGCCACTTCAATACCTCTTCTGCCTCTGTCACTCCCATTCATCCACGCAGACAGTCGCACAGGCATAAAAGTGCGCGATCTAGCCCTGCACCTCCCATTCTTGATCCCACACCTAATCCCACACCTGCTCCTACATCACCCACCCATTCCGAAACTTTGTCCTTTCATCAACTAACGCGCGAGCCCGACGATAAAGAGCAAGCCAATAAGATTGTCGAGATTGCGGTGGAAGAGGCTCTCCGCCACTTCCGCTACCCTACTGCATGGGCCCTGCGTCTGCTCTACGATGAAAATTCAGG
This sequence comes from Xylaria sp. FL1777, assembly GCA_022578965.1. NCBI lineage: Eukaryota > Fungi > Ascomycota > Sordariomycetes > Xylariales > Xylariaceae > Xylaria > Xylaria sp. FL1777. Next base: position 49,492 of record MU400558.1, on the reverse strand, counting down.
AGATCCTCATTTCGTCTCCATGATTGAGGACATCTACTACCAGCGTGCAACGTCTAAGACTGTCCAAAAGTTTCGCCGCTTAATCAGCGAGAAGAAGAAAGAGGGTAAGAAAGAGAACAAAGGCTGCCACTACTTTGTGCCGCCTTCAACAGGTGGTCGCTTTACACCACACAAGCCGGAGCCTGCACCTTACGAAAACCTGATCAAGATGGATTTTGCATCGCTTCTCCGGGACTCTGCACGCGATGTTGAGGTCGAGGTCGACGCCGAAGGCCATGTCAGCAAAAAGCGTAGAACGGAGGCAGTAGAGGAGCGTAGGACGCCCGTTGACCAGGCTGATGCACCATATCCTCATGTCACAACAACTTCAGCTACAGCTACAGCTACAGCAACAGCTACAACTACGACAAATGGCGCGGGTGTGCACACGCATAGTAGGAAGAAGGGTAATCATCACCATGGTCATCACGCTCGTGGCGGCATTGCCAAGAACAAGTCGCCAAGAGGCAGGAAGACGCGTTCGGGGTCGGTCAGCAGCACGTCGTCTCTGTCCTCGGTCCCCGATGACGCGATCGAGGACTACGACGACTTTATGGGCAGTGTGGATGGCGACCCGGGCGTCTCGCGGATGGAGGACGAGCAGGCCGAGGGAAATAATGCGCAAATCCCGGCAGGTTCGACGCAGCCAATCAGCGTCGAGCAGGCGAAACCCGCCGTCAAAAAGCAGATTGTCTCGCCCAACCCTGCTCCTGAGCAAAACACTCCTACTACCCATCATCCGCGCTCACGGGACTCGAGCATGCCAGCCGCTGTCATCACCACCTCTGCAACCACCACCACCAACGGCACCAACGGCAACTCCCATCACCACCCAGACAAGCCCATCCCCACACTCAAGTTCCAGAGCCGTTTTGGTGATATCGATGAGTCTACTGACCTCTTCACCCGCAAGAAACTCTCCCGGAAGTCTGAGACGGTCACCAACACCAAGAGCGCCTCTGCAGATAGTTTTGTTCGTAATCCCCTGGGGCTGGATGAGTTGCCCCATGAGCCAGTCCTGCCACCGCAGCCACCAGCCCCTCCTCCCGAGCATGCTCGGTTGTCACGGACGCCAGCTCCCGCACTGAGTTCGCGAGCTGCCAGGGCGGCCAAGAGGAATCATGACGAGTTTGATGACGCGAGCTCGCCCACTGCATCGTCCTTCCGGGCTGATTTCGAGCCCTTATCGGCGCGCAATTCACGTGCTGCGACGCCAACAAATCCAAGATCTTCCAAGAAGCCTCGAGGTGGACTACGCGTCAAAACATCGTAAGTTTCATTTCTCTCACTCATCTATCTACGTGCATCATGCTTGCAAATGTGGTGTCTGCAGGGGCCTAGTTGTGTTGTCACAAGTGAGGTAGAGCCAAGTGGCGATGTGGCACCACATAATTGCAGATTCGGCGAAAAAAGACCTCACCCGATATATTCGATTCTCAGTATTACTACGTATAGTCATCATGTCTTCTGTAGACAGGATTCGCTAACCGTGCTTATGTGTGTATCAGACCGATGAAGAAGAAGGGCACTTCTGCGGGAATTCCTCGTGGCAATGGAGAGCGGTCGAGCCCTGTGGGCAATGGCGTACCAAATAATCAGGTAAGCAAAAGTTTTCCAGATCATTCTCTTACCTCTCCTATCGCTTCTACAAGGCGCGGAACGACGTACATTGTCTTCTGCATTTCATTTTGTTTTAACAGATTGAGCGTCTCTGCCGAGAAGGAGTTAAGGAAACCCTAGGGTCCGAAGCACAAGATTGGGGAGTGCTGATCTTTCAGTTCCCGCTTTTGCCGGATCCTGCGTAGCAATCCACCAGTCCGCTTAGTGCAATGTGCTAACAACACTCTAGGACGATAATGACGATTCCTGTTATACTTGTGGCGGCAATGGGGAATTAGTCTGTTGCGATGGGTGCACGTTTTCGTTTCATTTCATGTGCATTGATCCTCCGATGGACGAGGGTCATATTCCCGACGAATGGTTTTGCAATGAATGTCAGATGCGGTACAATCCGCCTCTTGAGAACGAGTACAAAGGCATCTTTGGCCCACTTGTTGCCAGTCTACAACGAAAAAACCCTCGTGCGTTTCGGCTGCCTGAGCCCATTCGGGAGTACTTTGAAGGTGTTAGGACTGGAGCGGAGGGCGAGTATGAGGAGGCTGCCCCCCCTAAGCCTAAGTGAGTATTCCCATCGCCTCAAATGCGCAGCATGTTCTAAAACTAACGCTCTTTTTCTCTAGGACAAACAAGAAGAACGCAGAAGAATCTTTTGATTTTTTCAAGCTCAGGAATGGCGACAAGGCGGTGTTGTGCCACCACTGTCACAAAGGAGCGACGGACAATCGGCCTATCATTCCCTGCTCGGTTTGTGGCCTGAATTGGCACCTTGAGTGCCTTAGCCCCCCTCTGGCCGTTCCCCCGATTCTACGAACATGGCGCTGCCCTTGCCATGTCGACGACTTGCTCAGTGATCTTCCAGTCAGGTTAGCTCCAGCGCATAAGTATCGGAAGATCAAAAATATGCCTGTGATTGAGCAGTGCTATAGTCGCGGTCTGGCCAACAATGGATGGATAGAAATTGAGGAAGACGATAGTGACGATGATGAAGCTGCCTGGAGAGAAAATAAGGCATTTGGCCGTGTATTCCGAGTATCTGCGAAGGGTATCAAGCAAGATTTCATCTCCCGGTAAGTAACATCCAACTGCCCTTCTAACATCATCTAATCTCGTTGCCTATAGAGTTCACCAAAACCGTGGGGGATCCAACTTTCAGCCTAGAACAGTCGATGACCCCGCCCCGACTGTTGCACTCAGCCTGCCAAGCCAGGAAGAACAACAAGCCGCGCTGGCTCTTATGCAGCTGGCCAATAGCCAAGATGATGAGGTTCCTCAGCTAGCTAGGGCTACGATGGTAAGTTGGGTCCAACTTTTATCCCCTCATCCTACAATGTGACCTTATTAACGACTCTTTTCTACAGTCCCAGACAAGCCCAGCTACCATCTCCATGTTGTCACGAGATGGGGCACAGCTCATTATTAGCGACAGTCTAGCGGATGCTGACACTGTTATGCTTGAGACTGTGCTTGCGGAAGCAGATGCCTTAAAACGGAGAATCTCTAAGATCCTCGAGGGTCGTACAAACCGTGCCTGTCATGAGAAGTCGGACATCGAACTGAAGGCGCTTACGCCTAGCAGTATCTCCCACGAGGATTCAACTGTCGTTGATGAGTTCAAGCTTGAGCTTGGAAGCTCACAGGAGACAGAGAAACCTAGGGACGCTGATGACGCCAAGCCAGTACTTGATTCTGCTATGCAAACCGATTGAAAACGGCTCATTCGAATTATCATTACGGACACATACACAAGTATCGGCACGTAATTATGAGTGTCATTTACTACTGTGTAAATCGTATTGATATCTTGGAGAGCCGCCCAAAACTACTTCGATCGGGTTGGTTTCCCCCCTTGCCCTAACTGTGACAGTGGTGTCAGATCTCGCAGACCTGGGTGTTCAAATTGAGCTTACCTGCTTTCTGCTGCCTCATGTCGACAGTCTTTTACGCCTCCCCGGCATTGGTAATTAAAGATGCCGTAGATGTCACTCGATGGCCACTAAATTAGTTATAATTCGCCTAGAGCCTAGTACGGTGACACGATACCAAGTTGAGGGATTTTCCCGTTACCAGCACACTTAACGGTGGTCAAATATTAGAGCGCCTCCATCAGCCAGCTCACCATACTTTCCTTGTACTCGTAATAAGAAGCAAGCTGGAGTACCAATATAAAGCCACCTTTTAAGACGTCTACTCCAAATCATCTATTTTTGTTTTTATGGTCGTGTGGGGGGGAGGGGAAGGGGAGGTTGAAGTATCACTCGATTCGCGATATCTTCTTACGCATGGTGGGCAGAGGGACGCCGATAGTTCTATTTCTAGCATTGCGCTCGTAACTGCATTGTTGATCACTGCACACCAGTAGCAGGGAAGAGAACAGAGAGACCTGGGAAGATCAAGAAAACCTGCATACGGAATGGCGTCAAGCATAGGTCATATAATAACAAATACTTTCTACGCATTGTTGTGCTATCTGTGTGCCTTGTCGTGATTTGCCGCCATTGAATTTGCTCGCCGTGTCTAGTATCGAGGATATAGTTCTCCGGAATCTTGAATCGAAACCACACCCTTGTTATAGTCGACTCGTGGGATTAGCACTTCTATCTTGAATAATAGTAGCACGATACTTAGTTATTCTTGGTGGTAGGTAAGTAATGAATCCCAACTTACTCCTATTTTCCTTACTGCTCTCAGGTTTTACGGATTCTATCCCATGGGGACGTCGTCCCATAAATGCCGGCTGACAAGCCAAGATCACAAAGTAGAGAAACAGGTAGATTTGGGAATTGGGCAAAGATGGTATGGTTGCTTGATAATTAGCAAGGCTAATTAATAACAATAGGAGACGAATTTTGTATCCAAAGTGAATGAACCAGAAACATGATGTCCAGCTAAGGAATAGGGTCAGGTCTTCGCTATTATACCGCTCTAGACTACCTAATATCAAAAACTTGAAATACGCAACAGACAAATCATGAGACATCGAAGTTAAATATCAGATGCTAGTATCGATAGCACCTCGCTTGTCGAGAGAAACTACCGAGTCTATCACTTTCAGTATAGGAAATTCTTCATCTAGCCTCGCCGTTCAGTCATCTCTTCCAATAAGCCAGCCAGCCAGTCAGTGAGTCAGTTCATCATCGCCTAGGGCCAACCAAATAAATACCAAACCAAGCAAAGAAGACCACACCCCCCCCCTTCTACTCCCGGTTAAATAATAGTGAACCCCCCCAAATAGAGCAACCATAACCATCTACGAACTAGAACAGAGCACGAAAGGTCCTATTTCAAGGCTCCCACAACCGACGGCGTTTCACGACGGAGAATCCCACTCCCACTCCTACGACTACGACTACCACGGGTCTCAAAGGGGGTCTATGAAGCGCCGCAACCTCCACCCTCGCCTTCGCCTTCACGTTCGCCGTCCTGCTCGACCTCAGTAAGTATGAGCGTGCTCCGCGCGGTAGGCGTGGTCTTCGTCCTCCCGAACTTAGTCAGGCGGTGCCTGCCGGTGACCCCCTAGCAGGACGACGAAGGAGCGGCAATGGGGATGACCGCGAACAGCGGTTTGATTTGGCCAAATAGCATAAGAAGGAGTGTTACGCCTCTTGGTGTGGCAATGCCATGCCATATAGTGATTTTCTTTGCAGCGGAAAACCCCCTTAGACGGCTGTAGTAAGAGGAGAGACCAAGGCTATAGCTCAGTAGCAGCAGCACGATATACTACTCGCCAACCAGTCAGAAGAACATCCCAGTTCAAGACTAAATAGCTTTCTGAGTTCGTCAATATGATAGAATTTTGAGATTGTATTCAGAACAAGGTATATACGAGCTTACGCATACACCATTCTCGTGGAGATAGTGAGTAGTGACTACTATATAGGTACGATCTACCTATTTTAATACTTTCTTAATACAAGTCAACGCGAATTGGAAAAGCAGAATCAGAAAGGGGGATGAAGATAGAGTGCCAGGTGACCGCAAAGGATCATTTGATTCGCCCTTCGTTCCGCTTTGTTTAACAATCATGCTTTTCATATCCTCTAGGGGGCCATTTGCCTCGCTAAACCCATCATCTTTGCCCTTTCTACATGAGGTGGGTACCATGGAAGCTCTCCGCAAGGAAATGAATGATCTTTCAAAACATCATTTGTAGCCCCGATTCCCCCCATCCAGTCTCGACCAATAGTAAACACCTCCTTTTGGTCGTGATAAAGACAGTCGTATCTATAAATCGCCTTGAAAATGACACTTAAAACGAACGTGAACTGTGCAAAGCATCCAGAAACCGCCCAAGAGGTCTCCCGCCCTCCTAGTTTTTGTTTTTTTCTTAAAAAAAAAAGTAAGCTGCGCATTATAGCTTCGGAACAAAGAAGCCTAAGCTTCCCACTTGGGCTTGTATTCTCAAAATAAACAACGAAGTAGAGACCAGTATCCGATCATTTCAGCCCGTATAACCGTACAAGCCAATATTGGCAATGAACAGAGTACACCTCTCTCAAGACTAGGTAGTTCTCCCCAGCCGGAGCGGAAACACAGTGCTACAATCATCTCTGAAACAGAATTGTCAGTGCCTCCATTTAGGGTCGAGGCGATCGCTTTCGAGGAGGTTGACCTACGCGTCCGCGTCTCGAACCGACAGGCTGCTCCTGCATGTATGGCACAGTTGGCATTCCATTAGAATAGCCATAGCCACCCATATTTACTCCCATACCAAATCCAGGCGGCGCGAAACCAGCCGGAGCACCAGGTGGCTGAATCGGACTGCTATTCGCTAGATTCTGGCCCCGAAATTGGTCCATTGCGGGGTTTGCATTGTTGAACCCTCCATATCCGGCTTGAACCGGTGGATAGAAGTTGCTCATTGGCGGCGTGCCACGCGAAAGCATGTTCTGCTGATATTGTAGCTGCTGTATATTCACGGGTGCTAATGATCCGTTGGTTCCATTATACACCGGTGCTTGAGGTCCGTATGGTGCGTAGGGAGGCATACCGGGATCTCCATTCTCGCTGCGTGGCACAGAGTAGCCACTCATATCATAGTTGGCTGGTGGCGTACTCTGACTGAGCGGGTTTAGATACTGGTTTCCATACTGTGGGTTCTGCTGGGCGGCAGCGGTACTTGTTTGCGCTTGGCGAGAAGTAGGACGCTGCCGTTCACTCGATGCATGACGGCCCACGGATTGGTCACGAGATCCACCGCCGCCGCCGCTTCGGGTAGACAAGCCAACCTCGTCCATAAGCCGCTTATAGCCCTGGTTCGGTTGCGCTTTGATGCGTATTAGAACGGTCTTCACGGTTTCCACGACTTGACTCCTAATGCTCTCGTCGAAGAAAGGTGTGGTCAGAACTTTGAAGATCAGAGTAGCTCCACAAGCATGATCACTGAGGATAGCCTCAAGAGTTTGATCCTTCGGGGTAAAGAAGAGAGCTTTGAGGATGGTGTCTCGTGCTTCAGGTTCCGCTTTCTGATTGATGACCTTTAAAACCGTGAGATAAGCAACCTTGTGCGTGCATAGATGAACTAGATAAGGAACCAACTGAGGAGCCAGCACACTGCGTCGTTGAGGGAAAGTGCATGTATCTAGGAACCATGTCAACAAGAGCGCCCCGTTAGCATTTGTTGCAAGCTGTACACTATGCAGCGCAATGGCAGCGGCGAGCATCCTCTGTTGCTCCTTTGTAGCGTGATGGCTTTCCAGACACGCCCTCATAGCTCGAGCTCCGTATCGTCCCTGGCCAACCTCCCACATTCTGCTGAGCATTGTCTCGAATATAAAGTCATTGAAGGGTGGCCCAAACTTGAGACACCCTTGCAAAACGTAATTGCCATATTGATCGAGAAATAGTGGAATGGTGTACGGCCGAAGGTTCTCGACGATAAGAGACATTTGATGAGGCGTCTTGCAAACATCAATGATTTTCTGAGCAGCCCAAGTGCCATTCTTGTGAACACCAATTTCAGCCGTATGGGGGGCAATCTCAGTGAGCATCGCATCTCGGAATTCATCAGAACAATGCTCGAACAGCTTCTGAACGACAGTATTGCCAAGATAGTCAGAAGACAGCTCAGCGATTTCGGGAAGCATGTCAACGGCAATATTCTCGATTTCTGCTTGAGACAAGCTCTGGTTATCAATGCGCTTTCGAATATCCCTCAGTTTTGGAGCGTCATGAACACGAGTATGAGTAGCTTCGCGGATAGGGGGGATTTCGTCGATGAACGTCGTGTATTGGATTGCTTTCTGAAGGCTCAGCGAAATTCTATACGTGTCTTCGTCTGACGCCCCGAAAGATCTGACAATCTGCAGAATATCGGCAGTCATATCACGAAGGGGAGGGATGACTGGGGCTGCGGCTGATGTACTCGTAGCAGAGGGCGCGGCATCCGGGACAGCACCAGTAGCAGTCGCGCCATTGGTATCTTGGTTCTTTGCGAAGGGGTCAGGACTTGGGCTGGGGAAGGCACCGTCATGCCCGGGCGTGTTGGAAGCCGAGGGCGGCTTGGCGAAATTAATTCGAATTGGTCCGCCGCCCGGGAATATTTCCTTGCCGTTCATACCAGTCTTGGCCGCAATAGCACTATCGACCCTCTCGAAATTGACGAAGCCACAGTTCTTGTGGGTCAATACTCTTGCCGACAGAATAGGTCCGTAAGACTTGAACATTTCGGTCAACGTGGAGGTGGTAGTCGAGGTTGGGATGCTCCCTAGCCACAGCGCACTAGTTGGGCCCTCAAGACCAGCTTCCTCAGCTGTCAGCAATCCATTATTTCGACTGTTCGATCGGCCCAGATTCATTGCAGCCACAGCTGTCGGGAGCTCATCATATTCTTTCTCGTCTGATAACCGTATCTCAGCTGCGGTAATTGAACTATCAAGACGTGATGGAGTAGGATAGTAATTACGCATAAGCCGTGAGCCCGCCCCTTGAAGGTCTAAAACTCCAGCTGTTCGTGCGCGAGGCCGAGTGACCGCTTGGGAAGCGAAGGACTGAAGGCTCTGCACGGCAAGATTATGGCTGTGGATCGCAGCATTAGTAGCGGCAAGTTGATCCTGCAGTTGAGCATAGTGGTTTTCTAAGGCCAAAGCATCTTCCTCGTAGCCATCATCTTCCTCATCCGCATATTTATCTTTATTGTTCACCGAATAAGACCGAAACCTGTTCGATTGCTTGGTGAAATCTGCAAGTCCTGGAAGATAAGGTGTGGCCAGCTGGGCACGAGCAGGCTGTGGTGTCTCGGCCAAGCCCAGGTAATCAAGAGTCCTCATATGAACATCATTGTCACCTGGCCCATCCTTTGACATGGCAGATTGCGCCGGAGAACTCGGGCCGTTAGATCCAATACTTGCGATGCTAGCAAGCGTATTGCCCCTCTCTCGGCCGGTTGGGTTCCATGTGCTGAAAACGGAGGGTCCAAAAGGCGAGCTAGTACCTGGGCCATGAGAAAACGGGCTACGCTGGGGCATCGACCCTGCACGGAGTCTCGATAAGAGAGTGGAAGACTGTGAAGAGTTCGTATTTTCTGAAAGACCTGGAGGTGGCGTCTTGTTGAATGGACTATGGGAGGGAGTTGGTCGAGAAGACTGGGTAGAGAGCGTGGGAATGTTAAGAAGACCGTTTCCGAGGCCGCCTGCAGGGAATCGAGAAGGCACAGTACCGGCTCGGGCACGTCTAGTTGAGGGCAAGCTATCGGGAGTCGGTAGCTGTGCAAAGTCTGGAAATCCGTCGGTAGGTGATTCGGGGATATTCTCGCGCAGCGGGGTGGAGTTTCCACTGGTGGGTGGCCCACCCCATGGGTTGGTCACCGGCAAGCCGGGAACGCCCTCTTGAGCTTGAATCTCTCTGGCCCTATTTGGTACGATTAGTACAGTTCAGTTCATCCGATGAAATGACAGGCGATAGTGGTTTTATTGAAGCAATATAGCGGAGTCGGGTGGAGGCTTACCGCTTGGAGAAGAGTCTTGCAGAACCAGGGGCATCATGCGATGGAGAACCAGCCCCCGATCGCGAGGCACCTCCCATCTTGGAGGCAGGATTCATGACGCCTGACATGCCGAAGGGGGACTTGATCGAAGAGCTACTGGGAGACTCGATAGGGGAAATATGGGTAACAGGAGAGGTAGAACGTTGGCTGCCGGCAGACTTAGGCGGGTAGCCGATAGCCAGGTGTTCGGATCTATTAGTTGACATTATCAATTAATCATCCGACCCTCATCAGGAGAAGCAACTGTAACGGCTCTCCACGGATGATGTTACGGGGCAAGTCGATCTCTGCGTGATGTATAAAAGCAGAGAAGCAGTCGAAACTGACGTCGTTGTCAAGCTGGCGCAAGCTTCTTTTCCTCGTGCTAGGGCGGATCGACGACTGAGCAGGCGGGGGAGTGCGATTAGATATGTCGTCTCGCGCAGTGCAAGGAAGAAGTGCTCTAGAAAGGAGTGGCGTTGAGATTCGAAAGTATATGATCCCACAGATTTGTCTGGGGCCGATTACAAGGTGGTGAGCGAGGCAACCGGGAGTATATCGAAATATCTAACCGGGCGACGCAACACGCAGAGTCGTTACTGGCAACGCTGTAAAACTGATCGTCGTCGGGCAATCGATTGAAGGAGTGTCGAGACAAGTCCGAGAAAACGACGGCTTGGGGGTACAAGTGTTTGGAGCTTTAGTGGATGACAACTCTTGTGATGTAAGTTGCGATTTCGTTTTTTTTCTTTTGGCCTCTTCCTCGAAGGCGAACTGCCTAACCTAGGTATTTGAGTCCACAAGGGTGGGAAATAGGAAGAAGCAAAGAAATCACAACAAATATCTAAACAGATTGGGATCAATATACAGGCTCCATTAGTGATTCAAATACTTGAGGTCGAGGGGGTGGGAAGAAGAGCCTGGAGAAGGGAATAAAAAAAAAAGAAGCAGTTTGGGATGGGGAGGTTGAAGGAGTGATGGGTGGTGGTAGTGGTGGTGGTAATGTGGTGGGTGAGAGGTGTTCGTTCCAATTCAGTCCAGGAGAAATGGTAGACTTTGACTTGGTTGGCCTTGGCCCGTAGAAAGCCCTTTCAGCAGGTGTGAGGAAATGGGGAAGGGAAACCAGAAAATCTGAAAGCCCGTTAGTGGGGGCGGGCTCCCTGGTTGCTTGCCTTGGTCTCCTGCTGTGCTCAGCTAGCTGGTACTATCATTTAGCAGCCGTAGCGCGTATTACAGCAGTACCTGGTGTAAACTGACGAGAAGAGGGAGGCATGTAGGTACTCAGTTAGGTTAGGTAAGGAGATGTCCATTAACAAGGTAGTACCCAGGAAGGTAAGTGGATCTAATGTCACTTGGCATTTACGCATAGGGAATGGGCGTACAAGGAGGTACCTACTGCGTAAGCCCAGAGCTAAGTACTTCTTTATGGGCATACTTAGGAAGGTACTTCAGTAGGCACTTACACTACAACGCTCTCTCCTGCACCCCTATTCCATCGTGTACCCTCACCCACAAGTTTAATGCGGCCCGGGAACGAGCACTACATGTACTACCTAGTATATGCGCAATACTACATTTAACGCTAGATGGGGCAGAGAGGGCTCTGTGAATATATGTAAGTAACTGCCGGTCAGGCCCTTGAGCTCCGATAGTGCTCTAAAAGGCTTTCTGCCCGAGCCAATATGCATATCTACCTACCTTGCGTCATTGCATCTAGGCTCATACACAATGAAATGTCGAATGCAGGCCATGCGTACCGACCTATACCTACTGTGTAGTCGATAAGAAGCTAGGCTTAGGTCGGCAAACAATAAAAATTGATTTGTCCGCTTTCTAATGTACTATGTCTCATTATCAATTTCCACTATCTATCTATCATTCGCTTGAGAATCAAGGCTTTGAAAACGAGGCAGCTCAGTGCTACAGATAGACATGTTTACGGAATGTGGCTTGTTCTCGCAGAACTCTACTCTCCTGGGCGAATGAGAAAGGATAAATCCCGTATCTATATCTACATGGGAGGGACCAACACGAGATAGGATAGATACGTCTATTGTTTCGAGAAACGGTTTCCCCCTTTGCTCGACGTAATTAATTACTCGTTCGGCGAATGAGCATCCAGTCCTTTAAAGACCTTAGCATGACAATTTCAACGGTTCTGCGCCCTACGAGTACCTGTTTCGTAGAAACGGTTATTTATTAGCCTCGCTGGACTTGGTCTCCAGCAGAGCTGAAAAGCTGAAAAGCCAGGAGCTTGCAAAAGAATCAAAGGTACACTACATGGTACATAGCTGTTATAACTTATCCGTACAGTACCTGCAACTGTACCACCATACCTACATGTATGTAGATAAATTCAGACGAACACTTGGCAAAGTGTTGTCGAGTCTTATCAGTTAGTCAAATTTGCTTTCTCTGCATAAGTAGAGCGAACGTATAGCTTTGCAGTTTCATGGAACCAATCACAAAGGTGCTGTCCCTTGCTCACCATAAAGTAGGTAATTAGTAGAACAAGACCCTGTACACTCTTCTACTGCGTAAAGGGCCCTTTGCCCACCAAACTACAGTAGTTAGTAAATATTTGCAGACGAAATGCCTAGTCTAGCGTGTCAATTAGAACAGCTGATCGCCAGTGGTGCAAGCAAGATCGGCAAATCTGGGGTATGCCAAGCCTTGTTGTATAAGACATACTCAAACGGTGAAGAAATGAAGGGACAGTGCTGAAAGCCATTGAAATACGAGACCTGCCACTTGTGAACAAAGTGACAACAGCTAGATGTTATGAGCATCAGCAGACGAGCCATAAGTCTCATTCGACTCTATGACCTCGTATGTTCACCCCAGCCCAAGTGAAGTTCTTGGACTTTGCACTTTGCTCGTCTTAGTCATGATCCCACAGAGAGTTGTCGTAACGCGTAAGACCATACGTAGAAAGCGTACTGGCTGTCGTTCGACCCTATAGGAAACAAGAAGCCGTGTGCCACTAAGCTAGCCTACCCATACTCTTAGTACTGCATAACTAGGTAGGTACCTATGTAGTGTGGTACCTAGTATGTGGTGCCCATGTTACATTATAGGGGTTATCCCTAGGTAGGTATACATATCAAGCCAATGGTGGTAGATATAGATAGCAAAGTTGTTGTTTGTTCAACCAAGGCAAAGTGCGTGTTCCGAATTTGTCTATACCATCCACGCATATTCCCTGGAAATGTCAGGTGACAAAGTCTATAAAAAGGGATATCTCGGCCGTCCACACCGGCCGTTCGAGGGAAAGGGGATGCGAGATGGGACGATGCTTTGCAGCATTACCAAGCCGAACACAGGTAAGTGGGTAATAAAGTCCCGACATAGTAGTGGCTGGTTGGTGGTGCATTAGGCTCGGGCCAATAGTAGTCTCCAACGAGCTTCTGAAACATCGCTTATCACTGAGCTAGGCAAAACCGGCAGTGCGACACCCATCCCCTGAGGCCCTCATACTGTCCCACTTAAATATAAGTAGAGCATATTGGAGGCAGGCAGGTAACAAAAGAAAGCCTCAAGGCACTCACGGTAAGTACGGTATATATGAAATACACAGGTACTTGTCTTCCATTGCAGATGGCAATGTAATAACATATGTGTATATACCTGAAGTAGGTAAGGAGCCCAGTATTACCTTAGGTACATAGGTAGTATACATTAGTAGCATTGAGTTGAGATGTCTGAACTTTTAGTTAACGAACATCTCTACCCACGATTCATTCAATCCATTTCAACCCACGTAAATACGATTTATAGTGCTTGTGTATCGTTCGCGCAGGTACTAGGTATGCTACTCGTTAGTTACCCTCGAGCTGACTCTGTGTTGCCCTACTTTGCAGCTATTAATTAATCCCTACCTCCTAATATTCTCTTCTGCACTCGCTATCGTTTTCAATCTACTTACTTACATAGACAGGAGCCGTACTCTTATTACTTTCGGGGGTACAGATAGGAATACCAGTCCTTGTGAAATGGACGAGTCTCCAATACTACATCCAATCTACTCGACAATTTCCAGCTCACGAAAATCACAAATAACTAATGTGGTTATTTGCCAAGAAGACGACGCAGTGTAGGCTCAAGCAGAAAAGATGATCTACATAAGAGCCAGCAACTGAAACTTTGACGTCTTCCTACCCGCTCCACAGCGTTCAATAGCACTGCATATACGGTATACTGCGTACACATAGGAGGATGCCCATGCGACACGACTTGGACAGCCAGGAGACACGGCCTTCAAGACTCCAACGCTTCGGCATGCCAATGTTCCAACGTTCTCGAAGGTCCGCATCCCTGAGCCTTGCATACATAGCAGATTGGTATAATACACCAATACTATGATCAGACCATGGGCAGAACATGGGCGAGCCGCAGTACTGGTCGTAGATCGCTATAGCATGAAGCCACAGCGCTATGTATAGCATCAAAGCCTCGGTACTGCCCCGAGTACACTAAGGCCGGCCCGCAAAGCTTGTTAGCAAAACCAACAGCTTCATGCCCTACGGCAGCTACAGTACCTACCTAGGCATTTTAAGCCGGCCGTACGCAGATGTACAGTCATCGTCGTTTTACCATAGGTTCCTGAGTAAGTCGTTTCCCGGGTTTACGACGGCTCTCCACTCTTTCCCATCTACCAGCGACGGCCGGATTACCTGCCAAGCCACCCATGTTTCATAGCGTGGTAATCCGCCTTGGATTCCCAACAGTGTTTCAAAGAATTATGGACTTGCTAGGATTCTAGGAAACATCCAGGTTACATAATATGTTAGTCAGCTGCGCCACCCCGTCGTTCTAGGCCTTGGTCCCAACAACTGTTTTTATCGAGGTCTACTTTGTTCGCATGAAGCTAAGATTAGCAACAGTCCGATTGGTGCTCACTATCAAGTCCTGCAGTTTGTATGCTTTTTATATGTAGCCCAGTCGAGCTTTTTGTATTCATGATTGGCAAGCCATTCTTCGACTGAAAGAGCTGAGATCTGCATTCAAGACATGCATATACTGCCCTACCCAAACCCAAGGTTGGGATGGCTGTTACTACTCGGAATAGGCGTTAATGCCAAGTCTCTATTTGTTATGAGTTTTAGTCGAATAATGCAGGTAATTTCATCATTAAGCGTCTGCTCCGACTACTCTAACGCACCTACTCAGCCTCTCCCGCCAAGAGCACAATGCTGTTCGTTAGATGCTCTTCAATAGAAGAGCCTATCTGAAACCGCGAGGCTGACAGGCTAGCATGGAGCTTGGAATTTCGATCAGAATCTACGTTGGAATGCTGGCCAAGTTGATACAGAGTTTTAAATCAGGCAAGTCTTAACAGATATTGTGTCCTTAGGTACGTGGTGTGATGTTCAGTACAAGCAGAACACAAGTGAGAATCAAGATTGAGATTATAGTGGTATGTGAGAATGCTCCTTTTCGTCTAGGTCCTTGATACTCAATGATACTAGGGTTAGGCTTTGCTCGTGGCGTTGATGAGAACAAAGTCCAGATTCAGGACTTGTAGAGAGAAGTACACAGAACGATATAGTCTCTCAGGCTATTCTAGGAATAATTATTTACTCTACCTTGACATAAGAGACTAGATACTGTTCTAGCTATGCAGTAGTTAGGCGTATAGTTACGCGTATCTACCTGAACCTTCTCAATCCAGGTGTTCTGCACGTTGGATCCCGATGAAGCTAATGTGTCATTCATTTGCTGAGAACAAAAAGGTCAGTATGAAGAATAGGGAAGCAATCAGTAAACCAATTCCCTTGAAAT
The DNA here is from genome assembly GCA_022578965.1 of Xylaria sp. FL1777. Lineage (NCBI taxonomy): Eukaryota > Fungi > Ascomycota > Sordariomycetes > Xylariales > Xylariaceae > Xylaria > Xylaria sp. FL1777. The sequence continues at coordinate 34,092 of MU400558.1, read as the reverse complement.
ACGGCTGCTTATCAGCTATCCCGATTCGTGTACCTAGCTATGATTGCTATTGCCAATGACTAGCTTCGGCCCGTCAAGGTCTGTGACCAACCTACAGGCTATTAGCCGTCCTGGAGCAACAACCTCCTGCTTTCTCCAAGTGCGGTGATAATACTGCAGTTATCTATATCTGCTTTCTAGTCATGGTAATTTATGTTAGACTCGGTCGTCACACTCATAGGGCTTTTCTCCTATTTGTATATGTGAAGGCACATGTCCGTAGCTTAACCAAATCCTGTGAGATTTCCTAGGACTACTAGTATATAGATGGAGCCAACCACAGGAACACGTCAACAGTGGGAAGTCGCAATGAGAATTGCACTCGAGAATGTTGATGTTCCAATTGGTTAATAATTAGTCATATAATTTTATTTCTTCATTCGTGTATCTATCTATGTGCCGTTTTATCCGAGATGCGAGCATGGGCTCGATGTAATAGCCTTTTAACCCCCGCTAACATACATAACTTATATATGAGCACCCCCAGCTCTCCAACCCAGCAAAGGGTAGATATATATCCCATGGACGGATGTGCTGCATCTGTCCCGAAGTGTCTCTCTACTACCAGCGGCGCCCACGAAGCAGTGATAATGTACAGGTATGTCTACGCCCCTTTCAAATGAGCAATACAAGCGGACCGACCAGTCCTCATAGCAATCAATCACCTACCGCCCGAAGAAACTCGACCCAGCAATCATGCCCACCTCAGGACAATACTCCATGATAGCGCCCATATGCTCGCCCTGCCACCGCTGCGGCTGATGGTAGCCCAGCGGCCTCAACCCATCGACCCAGATGGTCTCGAGCGCGAAGCCGCTCGCGGTGTCCATATCAGGCAGGTCGACGCTGAGGCCCAGCTCGCCGGCGACCTCAGCATCCCTGCCGAGCTGGGCCATGCGGGCGTAGAACCACTGGTCCTCGAAGCGCCACTCGACGGGGGCGCCGGCGGCGGCGCTGTCGACGGCGAAGTCCCAGCGGTCGAGGACTGCGAGGACAAGCTCGCGGCTTCGCAGCGACAGCCCCCCGTTGAATCCCGTGCCGAAGCGCGCGTCGATGGGCGCGCCCACGAGGTCGAAGCCCACGAACTCGTCGACGCGCCGCGGCGACGCCGCGCACAGGATGCTGTCGGCCTGGAACAGCAGGATCTTGAGGTACGGCGCCAGGTCGGCCCAGAGGAAGCGCGACGTCAGGAACGTCGACACCGCGGCGTGCGAGGCGAACGTCGTGTTCGCGGGCAGGCGGCGGATCTCGATCTCAGAGCTCGCTACGGCGCGCGAGAGGGACGCCGAGTCGAGGAGCGTCGAGGCCGTGGTCTCCGAGGTGTAGAGGATTATCGGCCATTCGGGCCCGAGGACCGAGTGGAAGTGTACTGGGATGAAAAAGACGGTCAGTTTAAAGGCCGGGCTAGTTCTTGTGGATTAATATGGTTGAATCACCCGTTATTCCCGGGGTCTCGAGTGGTTAATTAATCCATCGACAAGTCAATAGTGGCAGACTTAGCTTATGGGCCGAATGAAGCACGCCCCAACTTTCGGAGAGTGGTGCTTCTATTCATCAGAGTGCGTGGATGGATGGAGGCCTCCCACTCACATAAAATCGGAACTAGGTTTCCCAGCGGCCTATCCTCCACGATGACCGCGACCCGATCCGTATGCTTCCTCACAGCAGAAGGCGATGCGACGGGCACCGAACCCTCAACCCCTCCCGACTCCTCCGTATATCTTGAAGTTTCTACTACGACGGAGCCATCCAGAACCGGGGTATTCGGTTCGTCGTTCGCGGGGTTAGATGGCGAGGCAATCGAAAGCTTGAGAATACCAAAAAAACGGAGAGTGTCAGTCTTTTACGTCTGTTTTGGTACAATTCGATGCTGCTCGAATAAATTCAACATTTCAGATAGGCGCGAGGAATGAGAGTAGGTAGAGAGTCAGTGGCTTAGCGGGGATGGCTTTCTTTCTCACTTACACCTGAATATCGCAGGTAAGTAGCGATCCCCCACACCACGAGCAAGACGCCGAAACACTTGATGGCCGCCGCGCGAACCATCGATTTGTTCGCCGACTTGAGAGGGAGTATCGGCGGCGCCATAACGTTTTAGTCGTGGCTGAATGTCTTGTTACAAGAACGTAAACCAACAAGACGGAGGCGCCTTATTAACGCCAAAATAAGGGAACTAGGGAACGAGCTACACAAGACTTTCCAAATAACACGGGATGCATTTTCAAGACTGTGGAGTTTACGGACATGTCAAGTAACGCTAGGCAGAGATGATAGCATCGTATATTGCCCCATTCAGTAAATCAGCTGGGCGAAGGGTAGAGGGCGGAGGAAAGCTATCGTATTATCGTATTACCTAACCCATGTTCAAGCGCGCCGAGAAGCTTGTACGAGAACAGAATGAGGGAACTCGGATACGAGTCTTTTCACTCATTTGCAGTGCTGTAGGACTTAGGACTTAACAATCAAAGTGGCACAGCACACCGCCGAGAAAACAGGGGCTGGAAACTATGTACATTGATGGAATTGAGACAGGTCTCACGAAAACGACAAAATGTCGTCTTATCTTCATGTGATATATTAGACAAGTATGACCTATCTGCAAATGAAGTGATACCACGATGGCAATTTGCCCACTCGCCTCCTAAATTTGACCACTTGCATACCTACACATCCACAGATGCCACAATTAATAACAGAGGGATGACCCTAAACACCAATGGGTATTTACATAAAATCTCAAGCTCGCTGCATTCAGAATGTTACCAATAACATCCCAGACCGTTTCCTTTCATGCACTAACTAACTAGTATTCCTATAAAGATTGTTGCGCTTAGTTGTCTTTGTATAATAGCACTAGGATACGTTCCACACGCCGCTTGCTAGTCGAGGTTCGCGTGTCTTACAAGGCCCACTCATGCACATCGTCATCTGGGCCGACGAAGGGCTCGTCAATTCTCTTGATTGCGTAGTCGCTACACAGAATACTACAGGGTCTCATTAGTAAAACTTATTCATCAAGAGACTGAGACAGTCCTCGACGGGAACCACGGGAATAGCCGAGAAGGACTAGTACTCACCATGCAGAGGCCACGAGAGCATCGAGCTCTGCAACCATGGCATCTTTCTGGGCACCACTGACGAGACCCTTGCTGATCGAGACCTGGCACTCTTTAATGCGGCGGCTTTTGCTCACACCAGCTTGCTCCAGAACCTTACGACCTAGACAATCGGAATGAAATGCGTGCTGACAAGGGAAGACGAAGAACTGCCGGCTGAGAAGAGGTAGACTGCATACATAGCATTTCTCGCCAGGTTCGACAATGGCATACCGATGATCAAGGGCTGCAATATCTATTTTTATATTGGCCGCTGTCTGAGAACTCTCATCCATCTCCTTTTTCAAAGCGTCAATATTATGCGAATAGTCCTCTAGAGCGGTACAGATTTCCTCTTTGAAATCGTCGATCACAACGAAGTCCGGGAAAAAGGGTATCAAATCTTCTATCTTCAGTAGGTCGCATCGTTTGAGGAACTCGATAGCTGTCTTAATCCCATTTGACTGAGATATCACCTTCCGCGCCACGGCGAGCCAAAGCTTCTTCCTTAATGGTGGGTCTGTTGTGGGCCGATCCGCGATGATGGATGCGTACTCAATCTCATTATGAGACAGAGCGAGATCTACTGCCTGAACATATTGTCCCATATTGGTATAGATATGTACACAAGACAGAGTTCGCTTATGCTGTATACACAGGCGAAGTGCGAAGTCAGGGTCGAAGTTAGGCTCATCGCCTTGTGACTGAAGATATGCAAGCAGTCCTGACTCTGCCTTAGATTCGTGAGAAGCATATATCGAAACGAGGGTGTTGTGCACAGCAGCATCTGTGGATTGAAGTTGGTTTATGACGTATTGAAGATATCGAAGGGCTTGATTTTGTGGCAACGGTCCGCTGAAGTTTCGGTTGTAATCTAGTAGAGCTGGAATGATCTTTCGAGGCTCTAGTTTTGCATGCCGCATGAGAATCTCCACAAGCTCGTTGGCTGCATGCGTCATGAGTACACTGCTATACCGGTAGAAGACGTCCGGATCTGTTTGTTTCTTGAGCACATTTAAAGCTTCCGTCCATCTTTCTCTTTGAACCCAGTAAGAAAGCTCATAGTTGTAGTCGTTGACGGAGTTTGCAAAGAATAGGAGCTCATCCTCGCGCGCATGGCTGCTAATAACGTCGTATACTGTCCTGCGATCCAGATCAGATTTGTGTTTCTCAACAAAGTTGTGAAACTCTTCTCGGACTGCATCAAGCTGTTGCCGGGATTGAGCCGCATGCCCATCCCCAGCTGCCTCCGCCTCTACTGCGATAGTGTCTTCCAGCGAATTGAGTTTAGCCATAAACACTTCTACCAGCCATGTAGCTATCATCATCCTCTGCATGATATTTGATTTCTTGTATGTCGTGAGTTTCGTAAGTAGATATTTTCTGAGCGCATCGGTTTGACCGTTGTCGATAAAAGACAAAGCAACGTCTTCAAATGGTTTGCTGCTTTTACCATAAACACCTGCAGCTTCAAGGAAGAGCCCCTTTTCGGCTAGATAATCTCCTGAAGCTGTTGCTACTGCATCTTTCTGTGCAGCAGTATGAGCATACTGCATAGCAACGTCAAATTGCTGCCGCTGCAACATGATCTGCCAGATATCACGGTCTTCGTCCGTCACTACGATTTCGAATATATCTTGGGAAGTAACCAACCAAAACGTGTTCTTCTGCTGGTCTATATAGAGACCTAATGCCTTCTGCCCCGGTTCGAGAAGTATTTGGTCGTACACAACAGATCCTGTAAGCCGGTTCACTGCTACGATACGGCCACCGACTAAGCTGACTATGTGCCACTGCGTCAAGACTACGGCGTCGATAAACTCTGTGGAACTCTTTCGTCTTCCGGAAACGTCAGCTGATACGATCTGGGACCTTGGAAGCATCTTTGCTTCGGAATAGACTTTGTTCCCTAAGTCATTGCCGCTCGAGGACGTGAGAAGCTTTCCGTGATAAACTCCCTGGGTTGATAGCCAAGCAAAGGCTCGATCCGGCACAGTATCCTCGTATGAAGCGGAATCCGGGGGATCTGGAGACATAGCGAGGGCGGAAGGAGCAGTAGATTGGCCCCTTGGAATCTCATGAATGACAGGTTGTTCGGTATCGAATAATTTGGTGTAGATGGATCCGCTTCCTTCATGAGCACTCCGTCCAACACGGCCGACAAGGTGGAATAGTCTACTTTGTGTACATATAATAATCCTCCTCATATCGACCTTGCCGCCCATATTATCAACCCATAGTCCTGTGACGGGCCCATCGGGGAGTTTATGCAGCGCCTTCAGGTATTTCTCTTCTTTTCGATAGAATTCGGCGGATGGCTCAATAAAGGTCTCGTAGATATTCCCATCCGAGGCACCGATCAGAATCTCTCTCGTTGTAGACGTGGGAAGGGAAGGGCTCCAAGCCACCGACTCGATTGAGACGCCACGTAAGCGACTGAGCGGGCGTGGCTGGCGAGACTGAGTGTGGAGATAGTAATTCTCACCAAGCGAGGTGCAAATTAGGAGGTGCGAAGCGGTGGGATCGAGGAACATGCGCGAGATGACGCCTACTTCGGATACGCGTTTGGGGAGGTCAATGTCTACCTCAGCCGGTATGGTTAGCATCACCCGTACACCGCGGCTAAAGGACCACCTGGCTTACCGTCGATGTCCTCGGGCCTGTTGAGGTCGATGCGAAGTATGCGCCCGTTAGACAGAGCGAGGACTAGGACATTGTTTGCTACCTGGGCAGCGACAAAATCGGCGGCGATGGAGAACTCGAGCTGTACTGGCTCGATATTAAAGATGGGCAAGCTCTCGTTACCGAGCTGCACGGTGTTGGCGGCAGCAAAGCCGTTGTTTGCGTCGAGCGCCATCTGGTGATGCGATCTATGGAAGCATCATGGAGTGCCGAAGAGCTTCAACAAATACCAAGGTTGACCCTGGTGCGGACATCAGGTTTCTGCAAAGTCGGAAGCTCTATATGTAAGTCGATGTTGTTGTGAGGGCCGAGTCTACCTATCTAGGTACACCTAAGTACCTAGCTAAGGCTGGGATGGGGATATGCACATAACGAAGCAGCCTCAACCACGTGCGGTGTGTGGTGTGCGATGTGACATCATCTAGATACAGCTCCAACTACCTACTACTCAGTGGGTAGCTGACACAGAGCTCATTTCCGTAAACATACCGGTATACTACCTTACGTATTGCCCTCAATCACCAACTACTCCTATGGCGAGATCAGGGTAATCGATATTACCTAATTGAAAAGCCATGGAGTGAAAGAATCTTAATTTGATTCAAAGTTATTCACGTCTTGATGTTTATTATCAGATTTGATGATCATTTAGTTTATGTTAAATGTTGGAGAGAAATAACCTCCCAGGTAAAGTCGCTTACATTACCAATCTGTCTGTTATATTGGCTGGTATGGGTATATGCTAGGTAATTGACGATGCCACTCCGCCGCCATTGATAAAACATGTTCCTTGACATTAATTAAATGTATAGATTGCTCATGAACGGAGCCCGTCTCCATGTGAAACGTCGCTTGCGTCAGAGATCGTATGTTCAGCTACTAGCTCTCGAGATTGTACGCTGTAAATTTCGGTCTTCTGTTATGCCTGCTAATGTTGCGGCAATTGAGGACGATGGCTTGTCCCCCATAGTATCGTGGTGTTTTCCCTCGGCAGATGCTGTTGTCGCTACATCCCCACTCTCGCTGTCTTCCATCATGGTATCATCCGTTGTGGCATCTGTATACTCGTCACGATCTATATCATTACTAGAATGATCGACATCAACGTTTCGCAGCCAATCTTCCGTCGTATTTCCAATACTATGACCAGCGTAAGTGGCCAGTGCGTGCTCATTTCTATCGATAGTACTGGAGTGTTGAGCCATCTCGTGGGCAGCAGACGTGATCGGCTGTCTTTGATCGTCGTCCGTCGATAACTGGCTTGGATGTCTTGGGCCGGTTGACCTCCTCTTTATTCCGCTCGGACTATCCGTGCCTTCCGTGCGCGCTTGGTCTTCACTTAATGATATCGTGCCTCCAAGCTCGCCTATGTTTGCCGTTGGCCAGCGGGAACGGTGGCCGGGTTTTCTCCCGGTCAGCACCCTCAGCTTCACTACAAAAGTCTTTGCCCTCTGGGGATCCTGAGCAAGAGTCATCATCTCTTCCCCAACCATCTCGCACCCTAAACGGACATCATCAGGGCTCCAGCCTTTGAATTTTGTAAGCAACCGCATACATGCGGGCTCCATCCCATTCAAGCATGACAAGAGCCAGAATTTTCCAGTTGACCCATCCTGGGTCTTGAGAGGTATGGAATACTCAGTGAGGTTGACGTCAACATAACCAGCGTTGACTAATAATCTCGGTTCCAAATGTCCGACTCCTCGTGGCCGACCAGATATTATGGAGGCTTCTTGAAGATCTTGCACCAACTTGTAAAGCAGTGATTCGGGTTCGAAATACGCAAATAAATCGTGCAGCGCCTTTTTATCATCAAAGTCTAGGATCTCAATCCACCCACCCGGCTTCAGACACTTGAAGGCAGACTTATAGATACCGTTCCAGTCTGCAAATGCACCGGCCATGTCGCGGAGGTGGACCAAGTCGTAATGATCAGGTGGCCGTTCCCACTCCAACTCGGCGTCGTCGATTTCCCAGTAAACGTTTTGGGGTACTCGGCGTTCAAAGATGTTGGATATATCGGTTCCTGTGACCTCACATTCGGGATACGTTTCAGCCATGTCGATCGCCCATTCACCGACGGCGGTACCAATATCAAGAATAGCCGTCGGACATTCGAGGGGAACAGTTGTCAATTCTCCATCGAAGATCTTCAAATAAACTTGGTTGAGCAGCTGGAGCCGTACTTGTTCGTCTTCGTCGTTTGGCATGTAATATGGGCCACAGTAGCGTCGTCCATTCTCAACGACATAGTCTATATCTAGATCGGTTATTGACCGGGTTGAGTCTCTATGTCGAGCCAGTTAGCTACACAAGTTGGAGTGGTTTCTAGGTGGGGAGATCTGCTGACAGTGTTTCTGCATCCTCCCACGATCTATCCACGGAACGGTACGTTAGAGAGATCGTGGGGAAGTGGCTAGGAGTGTATATTGACGTGGTGTCAAAGGCATTAGACCCGTATCCGTCGTCCTGGTCTATTACGGGCCCGAGGACACTTCTGGTCCTTGTGCTGAGATATTCGCTTGTGAGATCGTCGGTTGTGGATAGGTCAGGGTCTAATTCAGGCACTGCCGATTCAGAGACAGGACGGGTCGAGGCACTGAAATCATCAGAATACGAGTTGAAGGAGTGGGTAGATTGCGGCGCCATTATTGTAACGGTCGAGACTCTCGGCTAATACAAGACAGCGCTACCGCTCCTTGAATCTCAGCCCAACAGCACTGACGCCGTATCCTTCCGATGCGCTAAAAACCCGTCGAATTTTGTGCTTTGAGCTAGTTCCCATGGCGGGCAGCACGCCGTCACCGCATGAATCACAGCGAAGCGTATCGCTAAAGTACAAGCGTCGTTTGCGAAGAAGAAGAAGAAGCCGTGTGGGCCGAGAGTGAAGGCAAAGCGAATGTGGATAGCTCAGGCGTGCGTATACGGCCGGAGATGATCCCAACTATACGAGACTACCGGTGATATCAACAGACAGTGAGAGGAGTGTAGGTACTGCCTTGTCCGAACGAAGGAATAGTTCTCCAGCTCTTTGGGCTGACGATTGGTTGAGCCCGGGGGCATGACAGGCACCGCTGATCTGGTGTCATACCCAGTATACAGTAACCTCCATTAGTACTGACCGAGCATACTTAAGTAAGTGTACCTACGTAGCAGCAGAGTAGGTGGTGCAGGTGCAGAGGCGAGTGCAGGGCAGGGTGACATTGCCTGAGGTAATTGCGCCATGGACGGTGAGTGACATGCAGCTGGGTGGCGTCGGCGTCCAATGGGAAACCCTGTCTTGGGCGGTTGCATTCTGCAAAGGATCCAAAGCTGGCTAGTCAGGCTATACTGGGTAAGTACACTAAACTTGGCTCGTATCGCGTACAGTACATAGGTATACACCACACACGAGGCAGACCAGTTAGTTGTAGGTATCTATGGTCGAATTGCGGCTTTTGAGAATAACTACCTAGCTATACTTTAACTGTACTTTATATCAGCAAGTCTGTGGACAGAGCTTTGTTTTTGGCGAAGGATACCCAGTACTATGGTAACAGGTAAATTAATAGAGGGAGCAGAGCTTAACTAGTGTAGGTATCCCGACAACAATATCCAGGCCCTCGTCCCAGTCCTGAATCCGCTGACAGGAAGACCCCTGGGTGGTCATTTGATTGGATTACCGGAGCCTAGAAAGCAGTCACCGGCGCAAGGCTCATTCCTTGTCTACATGTATTCAATACCTGGGTTCCGGTTGTCGCTTGGCCCGACTGCCGCATGAGGCTTACATTACAGTACATTGCCAGCCAAATTTGGGCATTTCAAGTTGAATACTGGTATTCCAAAATAGATACCTGACGTTAGCAAGGAACGACATGGGCAGAATCCACCTTGCAAGCTGTTTTAAGAAGCCCCTGTAGCACACTAGAGGTAAAACCTGTGCTGTCTGTAGAATCGGGTTACAAGATGCGAGAATAAATCGATTATACCTGGGAACTTAGTGTAGTGGCAAGGTTGGTTCCCGACACACGGTCCTTTTACACGTGTACTTACACCAGACTATGCGTATGCGCAGAACTATCAAGTTCCCTGCTCTACACTACGCATACGCTTCGACACTCCATACCACCGGTATCATCCTCCTGGTATCCTGGGATGTTCCATGTCAGAGAATCCATACTAGTGTAATGTCAATGCTTATAATTAGAGTTGTAATCCATGGATCTTATCTCACAGGTACGCATATCTACATACTGCGTACACTACTGCGTAGGTAGTTGTCATGTCTCGCCTACCTATCAATACCAGCGAGGGTAACCGGGTATTCATTCCACTAAGGCAGCGCTGTAGCATTCCGCAGCATCACTACAATAAACGGCCACGTGGTCTCTGGGATCTGCAGCGCAGTTTAGTGTACCTCAAGAATCGCTGGGACTCGGTTACTGAGAATTCCATGACAAACCGACGTGGTTCGGGGAATACCAAGCTAGTGAGTGTGCTGCGATTGTGTCTCAGGGACCTGACCCTAACTACCTGGGGAGGTAGTGAAGTTACCATTTTTAACTTGATTGATGATCCAAAGTGGGCCGAGGGGGTTGAGATGAAATGTTGATGGGATGGTTTGTTCTATTAACCATCCTCATATCCCGGCTAGCCACATAACGTTATAAACGATGATGAGGTTGATGTTGGACGCCAAGGTCTATCATAAAGCAGCCTCCCGAGCCTTCGCCTGACTCAATAATTCCGAGTATCTTGTCCAGTACTCTCCATCCCTGCCATCTTCTTTGGCCTCTTTCCCGCAGGTACCTGAATGCCGACTCGTTTAATAATACACGACGGAGACAGGTAAAAACATCGGCCGTCGCAAAATGTGCACCCGCAGAACTTAGTCTGAGACCTTTCTCTTCTCAGCTGAGAGAGGCTCATCACAAACCTCTTCCCTATCAGAATGCACTTCGGTCTCAATGACGATGGGGAAGGGACTGAGGACTTTGCTAATGTCGCCCCACCATTCCTCCCCGAAGCGTTTATACCACTCAACCGTAATCTTGAGGCCCTCGGCAAAACTTGTCTTCTGGTCCCAGCCCAGTTGACGGAGTTTGGTCCCGTCGACAGCATAGCGGTGGTCGTTAAAAGGTCGATCATGTGTATACTTGACCCATTTGCTGAATTCCGTCGGATCCTCATGCGCAATTCCCATCTCTTTGAGCAGCATCTTGCACAAATCAAGGTTGGAAACCTCATCATAGGATCCGACATTGTAGACCTGTCCAAGAGCGCCTTTGTGCAATATCGTATCAAATGCGTCTGCCGCGTCGCCAGCAAAGAGGTATCTTCGCGTGGGGCTACCGTCGCCATGCAAAACGGCGGGTCGTTTGCGATTTAGCAAGCAAGTAAATTTAGGGATGATTTCTACGAACATGTAAGCGAGTTTAATGGTCACTGGAACGCTCTCCAACTTTGAATACATACTCTCAGGATACTGATGGGGTCCATATACGTTGTTGCTTCGAACGATAATGACTGGGAGCTTGAAGCTCTTCATGTATGAATAAACGAGCATCTCGGCGGCGGCTTTGCTTGCAGCATAGGGATTGGTTGGGGCAAGGATACTCGTTTCTAGAAGGTCATCATCATCATCTTTAACCTCCCCATAAACCTCATCTGTTGAGATATGGATGAAACGTTTGATGCCAGCCTTTTTTGCGCTTTCTAGCATGACGTGAGTACCGTACACATTGGTGTGTGTGAACCCATAAGAGTTGCCAAAGCTCAAGTCGACATGTGATTGCGCGGCAAAATGAAAGATAGTATCTATGTTATAACGCTCTATACAATCGAGAACCTCAGACGGGTTTGTGATGTCTCCATGGTAAAAAGTGAAGTTCCGCTTGTCATTTAGTATACGCGTGTTGTTCAGCGAGGAACAGTAATCCAACTTATCGAAAGATACGATATTGTAGGCACCGGGATATGTCAATGTGAGGTGTCGGACCAGCCAACAAGCGCTGTCAATCTCATCAGTCTTAAGTGCTATAGCTGTTCAGCTAAACTCACATGAAGCCTGCACCGCCCGTGATCATGATGTTCTTGACGTCAGGCAAGGGCTCAAATTTGGTGGAGCCGACCAGAATAGGTGCATCTTTCCACACTCCATAGTCATTGAAAAACCGACTGGCCTTTTTGCCATTTGGCGAGGCTAAGATTGTCACAAGTTACTAAGGCTCAGGGACATAGAAAATACGCTCTATGCTTACCATACACCCCTTTGGTGCTGTTTGTTTGGGTTGAGGCTGTCATAGTAGGGAAGGCTTCGTCGCAAAAATGGTGCCCTAGAACGGTGGGTTGAGAAACAATAACAGCGCCTCGTGCTCTAGAGCTTGGGAGTAAACGGCGGATCTTTAAAGTAGGCGCTGGTCAAACGAATGTGGTGAGTATGTGAAGGTTGCTGCCGGAATCACCGGAAGGCGGACAGATGTCCATATGCCGATCAACCCGGCCACGTTGCAACTCACAACAAGGGGAGACAAGACAAATCCAATATGTCCAACGTTGGTCAGAAATGAAGGGATAGAGAAGTTCAAATAGTACTAGGCAATGTCTTAGGTCGGCGGATCGCGAAAATATGATGTAGCAATAGTCGCGGTCTTAGGATAACGAAATGAGACCGATCGTGGGCATCTGTCTAGGGCTCAGACACAACTCAACTGCTGTATGCGGCAGAGTCCCATGAATATGTGGGCAGTTCCAAGGCAACCAACGAGTGATCGTTGCTCATGTAGACGGATATTTCAAGAATCTATATGTAATCAGGAGATTCTAAGGCTGTTGTACCGAGTCAAGATGGATAGAAAGTAGGTAAGAAAGCTTGGTCATACGTTGCTTACTGCCTATAACCAATCACCGTTAAGTATTAGATAGGTACGTTAGGATGTACCTAGGTAGCTACTTCAAGTGGATACCTACTGACCCAAAAAGTGCGCCCAAAAAGTGCACAGCATTATGTACAATCCAGAGATGGGATTGGACATTGGGACGCTCCACATATACGCAATATACGATAGATAGATAGGTAGGTACCCAGTACCTGCTACAAACAGCATCACCAAGTTAGAGCCTCGAAATACCGTATTTACCCTAAATACACTGAATGGGAACCGTTGCCAAGATTGCTTGGCAACAGGGTACTGGCCATGAATAACCAAGCTTATCCCTGCCACCCTAAGCTTAATATAGCTAGATTAAAGGCTTAAAACTAATATTAGCTATTCGTTTATGCAAGTGATCTCTTAATATGGCAAGATCTTCGTCACATGACTAACTCTTCATGTATGCCAAGCAATCTTGGCAACGGTTCCCATTCAGTGTATTTAGGGTAAATACGGTACATGTACAACAACACTACAAGTAGGAGATAGGTTACGTGTAGGTAGGAACGTGACTGGGACGAGGTGACCTACATCGAGTTCACATAGTAGCAGTGGTAAAACCTCACACAGCGCAATTTTTATATTCAGTTACAATACCATTGGGAAACTGTGGCTTCATGGGACAGATGGCGGCGTTTTAATACCTACCTTTGCATACGTATAGTTTGAACCCAAAAGTCTAGTTATGTCAAGCCCTATGTAGGCAGCATTTCTGTAGCAGTAAATGCCTGCTGTCTTAGCAATTTGTATTGTATTGTATCTCGTTGTATCTTGGTGTAATAGTAGTTATAAATGGGATAAATCCTATACTGTAACTATTATGTATAAACAGCTATATATAGCTACCTATAGTGGGTTTATGCCCTGTGGGTTATGTGATAAAGTGCCCTTTAGCAAATTAACGATGCTTTTATTAGCTATTAATATATATACCTTTATTAACTGCTACTTTATTAGCTATTAATATATATATACTAAAGTGCTTAATTTTAATATATTAGTTTAATTGCTAATTTGTTTTTTATATTAATATATTTTTAATATTAATATATGTATTAAAGTGCATAATAATAGTTTTTTTACTTTATTTTGCTAGCTTTTTTTGTTTATAATCTGCTAGTAATTCTTTAGCTTTTTTACTTAATTTTGCAAAAGTAACTTATTTGTAATATTTAAAGCTTAAACTAATATATTTAAGAAAATACTTATGTTTTTTATAGTTTTTATTAACAATTTTTTTAATGTATAACTTTAAATAAATTTTGCTAGTATATAAAAAATATTTCTTAAAATAATTTATAAGTAACGCAGGTTTAAAATAGTTTATAAAAATAACATTATATATTTTAAAATAAGCTAAAAACTTAAGTTTATATATTAACTGTTTAATTTTTTTAATAACTTTAAAAGGTTTAACAAATTATTGCTTAAGCTTTTTATTAAATATAGCAGCTTAAAAAATGTTATAACTTTTATAAAAGCAAAGCAAAACTTTTTAACTAATATTAAAAAATATAAGTTAATATTATTAATTATAATATGCTTTAGTAAAAAGTAAAAAAATAGCTATAGCGTTATATATTTTTATATAAAATGTAAGCTATAGTTTATAATTATTAAGAATTTTTAAAATAAAGTTTAAAGTAAACCTTAAAATAGTTTTATTTAGTGTTTAATACGTTATAGCAAAATAAAAGTTATTAAGTTTAAACTAAAGTTAAAATAGCGTGTTTTTTTAATAACTTAAGTTCTTTAATGCATAAAAATAATATTTTAAAGTAGTTTTAATAAGCAAAATTATCTTTTTAATTTAATTGTTTATTAATAAATAATATATTATAGTATAAAATAGTTAAATTTTAAAACGTTATTAAATATATTACTATATAATAAATAAAAACTTAGCATTTTTATTACTAATAATTATTTTTAAGATTTTTTAATTAGTTAAAAAAAGTTTATTTAGTATAGCATTAGCTTATTAAACTATAGTTTAATTATAATAACTAAAAATAACTTATATTATTTTAGAAAATTTACATATAAAAAGCATAAAAACATTATAACTTTAATAAAATTTAAGTAAAACTATAGTTATATTTAATATAATTATATAAAACAAACAAAGTAAACTTAATATAAGCTAAAAAAATCTATATAGCTTATAATAGCAAGTTTAAAAAGCTATATATTATAAATAACTTTAAAAAAATCTTTTTAGTTTTTTTTTATTAATAACGAACTTAAGAAAGAAATTTTGGAATTTTTTGTTACTAATATAGTTTTTTTTATATAATAGTTTAAATACTTTTATATAACATATTTAAAAAATGCAAAAATAATTATATATATTAAATCTTTTCTATAAAATGCTATTTTTAAAAAAAAATAGAAAATTAGCTTAATTATTTAGTTTAAAGTTTATATTATATTTAATAACGTTTATAATATTTTACTACTTAAGATTTTTAAAATAACCTTTTTAAAGTTTAATTTTAAACTTTAGCAATAGTTAAATAAAAGCAGTTTTTTTAAATAAAGCAAAGTTTTCTAAAAGTTTATAAAAAAACATTAAGTATACTGCAAATATAACTTTATTAAAAAAAATATATTCCTAAAAAAAGTTAAAGTTAAAATTATTAGCATAATAAAACTAATGTTTTTTAGCGTTATTTAATAAAAACTTAAAGTTATTACTGTGGTTTTTTTTTTTACTAGTTTTTAGCAAACAAAATAAAGCATTAAGCATAATATATAATTTATTAAGCTTATATATAATATTAAAATTAAAGCAGCTAATATATTTTATAGCTTTAATAAGTTTAAAGTTTTTATTGCTTAATATTATTAAGTTAACTAAATCTTTATGCTTAAATAGTTTAATAATTGCTTTATAGTTAATAAAAACATATATTTTAGCTTATAATACATTAATTTAATAGCAAGTTTTTTAAAAGGCTTATATAAACTTTAAAACTTTTATTTTAGTAAGCTAGTATTTTTTCTTGAAATAAATAAATATATATAATAAAAATGCTATTACTTTAATTATAGTATAAAAAAAATATATTATAAACTTAATTGCAGTAAAATCTTTAGTAAAAATAAATATTTTAGTAAAGCAATTATTAGTTATATAATATATTATAACTTTTATACTAAGTTTAAAAATATTAAAATTTATATATAAAATTTAATTAAAAGAAAAAAAATAAAAAACTATAAACTTAATTAAAGCTGCTTTAATAAATTCAAAAAATAATTGCTTGTTTTTATTAAATGTATTAATTAGAACTTTTAAAAACTATTGCTTTATAATAGACCTATTATATATTAATATAACGGGTTTGCCTTTGGGGTTTTGATTTGCAGGTAATAATAAAATCCTTAACGGTAGTCCGTTAAGGAGGTTTTCGGGGTACTTTTACTACTATGCATTAATAGAGGTCTTAAAGGATTAAAAGTAATAAATATATTAGTGCTTAGCAGTTATAAGAAATTAATAGCTAAAGAATTAAAACTAAGTAAATAATTAAATATAGAAAATATATAATTATATAAACAAAAAAAAAGTAAAAAAAATAGTAACTTTTTTTAGATTATTGCAAGTTTAGTAAGCACTAAATTACTATAAGCTTAGTAAGCTTTAAATTACTGTAAGCTTAGTAAGCCTTGGATTACTGTAAGCTTAGTAAGCTAGGTAAGTTATTATGTGACTTTAGCTCTAGCTAGCAAAAAAAAAGGTGCAAAGTATATATAAAAGCATTAGGCTGCTTTAAAGGCTACCCTTATGCTAATTTCATAACATGCTTATGTTTAGCTTTTATATTACTACTATATAAGTATTGCTATAATAAAAAAGTCTTTTTATTTTTAAAAAGTTAGATTATTTTTACGTACTAAAGTATGTTTAATTTTATATAGCTTATTATTTTAAAAAAGGTTTTAAGGTTTTTAAAAATAAAAAAAAATAATAGTTTAGCTATAATATTAAGTTTTTTTTTAGTAGTAAAAAAACTAAAAAAGTTAATATAATAACTTAGTACTATAGCATTAAAAAAACTAATAAACGTTTTAAAAAAACTAATAAATATATTATGCTAGCGCAAAATAAAAAAAACATTATAAAAATTACAGTAATGCTTTAAGAAATCTTTAAACGTAATATAAATATTGTTATAATAATAGTTAGCATTAAAAACTAGTATTAATGTAATATTTATTTAGCGTTAAATATATATATTACTGTTTTTATATTTTATAACTAAGCAATTAAAAGTATATTATTTTTTATAAATAGTTATTATTATAGCTTATTTAATAAACAAATATATATATTATTAGTAATAAAAAGCAACTATGTTATAAAATATAATATATTTTTTGCTAGTTATTTTGCTAAGCATTTATTTTTAAGATTTTATTAAGTAAACGTTAGTAAAATTCATTTTGTTAAATGATTTAATATTTATTATTATATAGCTTTTATAAGTAAATTTGCTTTTATTATATAAATTAAGCATAAACTTTTATATAATAAAAACAGAAAAACTAAAAAGTATAAGTTATTAAATATAAAGTAATTAGTTTTTCGATATAAAGTTAATTAGTATATTATATATTACTTTTTGATTTTTTGGATTAATAAAATATACTTTGTATTTTTTTAAAACATTGTTTTTTTAACTAAGTTTAAAGTAAAAAACTAGCTGTTTATTTTTTAGTACTTTAGCAAAACTAATATCTTTAAATATATCTGCAAATTTAGTAACTAAATTATATAATGCTTATATAACCTTAAGCTAAAAATACTTATATATAAATATTTTATATAAATGCTTAATAATGTTGCTATTAAATAAAACAAAGTTTCTTGTTTTTAAAAAAATACTATTAAAACTAAAATTTAGCTAATATATTATTAATTTTAAAGCGTTTTAATTAGTTATAATATAACTGCAGTAATTTAGTTTTATAAATAATAGCATACTTAATATAATATGTTTATATATATATATATACTAGTTTATATTATTATATATAAAAATATATATAATGTTATTATTAGTAATAATAGTAAAACAAATAATAAAATTAATTATTAGTTTAAAAATAAAGTTTTAACTAAAAAATATAGCGTGCTATATAAGTAGTTATTTAGTTATATAAGCAAATATTATTATGCTTTAGTTAATATATACTTTAATATGTTTAATTGCTTATAAGGTAATTAATAGTAATATAGTTACTTTATAAGATTAAATAACTACTACTTTATAAAATAAAATAATGTTAATTTGTTTAAAGTTTAATATATTTATTTTAATAAATATACTAGCTTATAAATCGTTTACTAATGTTATTTTATAAACAAAGAATATAACACATAGTTTTTTATTATAAACGCCTTTAAAAAAAAACTAAATAATTATATATTAAAACGTAATATATTAGCTTTTAGCTATACTTTATATAATTATTAAAGTAGCTCTTTGTTGTATTTTAACTTTAAAATACTACTAAATAATCTATAAAATATTTGCTATAGTTTAAATATAACTTATATTTTTATAGACTTTATTTTTACATTTAAAGTTTAATAAAGTTATAATATATATATAAAAGTAGATTTTAAACTTATATATAAAGCTTATACTTATATTAAGTTAAAAATCCATTAATAATTATATAATAAGTAAATAGAACTTTTAAATGTAAATAATACTAATATGTTTAAAGAAAATATAAAGTAAAGCAGCTATATATTTATTTTTATTAACTGTAATATATATATATTTTATAATTAAAAAGTTATTAACATTATTGTTTTAAGTATTATTAGTAAAATAGCTAAGCATAATATTAATATAATTATATACTTTTTAAATATAAATATAAAGTTTATTATTAAACTTAAAAAATAAGCAATATGTTTAATATATATAAGGTTTTTTTAGTATAACTTTAAAATTAGTAGCTTTATTTATATGCTAAAACTGCTTTTTAAAATTAAAAAGTTTAAAGCCTTTAAATATATTGCTACAAAAAAAAACAAAGTTAATAAAAGTTTAATATTATTACTGCAAAAAAAACTACTAAAAAACTTAAAGTTTTTTAAAAAAGCTTTATTTATTATAATTAAGTATGTTTTATTAATAATTATTAAATAACTAAAGATTATATTTTAAGTTATAAAAATAATCCTTTATATAATATATTGTTATAAAATAGGCTAACTAGGTCGGTTAAAAGGCCAGGTGTAAAAAAAGCATGCGCAAAAAAAGTTCCATTTGTTAAAAAAATATGTATTTAAACTACTATGAAAGTTTAATGCATGGACTTAACAGACTTAAGCGTTAAGTTTATTAAGCCTTAAACTTAACAAATTTAAGCGTTAAATTTATTAAGCTATAAACTTAAAATAATATAGCATTAAGCTTATTAAAAAAAGCAATATTTATAAATTATTACTACTGTTTTCTTTGTTTATATAATTATGTATTTTTTATATTTAATTACTTACTTAGTTTTTAGCTTTTTAGCTATTAATTTTCTTTATAACTGTTAAGCATTAATATATTTATTACTTTTAATTCTTTAAAACCTTTATTAATGCATAGTAATAAAAGTACTTTAAAAACCTCCTTAATAAACTACTGTTAAAAATCTTATTATTACTTATAAATCAAAACTTTAAAAGCAAACCTGTTATATTAATATATAATAAATCTGTTATATTTTAATAGCTTTTTAATTAATAAAACTTAATATATAAAAATAAATACTAGTATAAAAAGTTAAGTAATAAACAATTTATAAAATAGACTTTTAAAGGTATACTAAAAAAATATTCAAAAAACAAAAATGCTAAATAGCATTACGTAAGTAAACTTTACTTAATAACTAATAAACCAGATTTAAGTTATACTACTAAAAATAAAAAATCAAAAATTAAGTTTAAAAATCTTAAAAACTTTTAGAACTAGCAACGTACTAAAACAACAAACTTTAGCATTTTTATTAGCTACTTTTATTAAAAAAAAAGCAATAGCAAAAAAAAAAAAATCAAGCAGTAGTAATAAAAAAAAACTAATGCTAACACTAGTATTACAAAGCAAACTAGTTGCTTTAACCTAAAAAGCAGCTTAAATACTAAACGTTATAACTTTTAAACTAGCATAAATACTAGTTATAATAATTAAAGCAGTAATAATAACTGCTATTATAATAACAAGTTAAAGCTTTAAATAAATAATTATATTATAATTAACGCTAATATTACTACTAGTAAACTTAATGCCTATTTTTACTACTGCTATACTTAAAGTAATAACTTAAAATAAAAAACCTAACTTTTTATTACTATTGCTGCTTTTACTATTAAGATTATTTATAATGTTAAAAATGCTAAATATTAAAAGTTTTAAACTTATTGCTTTAAAGCTTTATAATAAATTTATAAATATAAAAGCTTTTTTAATTTATGCTAAACTTTATTTAAAATAGCACTTTATTATTATTACGAAAAAAAACTAAAAAGTAATAATTATTTTATAATTTTTATTAAAAAAAGTACTAAAATAGTTTTAACTTATTTTAAAAAATTTCCTAAAAGCTAATAAGTTAATTAACTTTAAGCTAAAAATAAAAAAGATTTTTAAGAACTACGTTAAGTTTAAAAATTAAATAAAAGCATTATTTAAAAACACTTAAAAAGCAAAACATACAAAAAAAGCACTTTACTGCTTAAAACAAACAAAAGCAACAGTAAATTATGCTATAAAATTTAAACAATTAGTAGCAATCTTAAGATTGCTTAAGCTTGCACTATTTTACTTATTTTATAGTAAACTTAAAACTTAAATTTAAAATAAACTATACAAAATAAATAAACTAGCAAAAATCAATACATATATTAATATAGCTATTATAATTAATTAATAATTATTTAATTAATACCTTAAAACTAAAAGAACTAAAAAAAACAAAAAAAAAAATACTTAAAAAAGTATTAAACAGAAATCTAAGCAAATTAATAAAGTTCAAGAATAATAATTCTAAAATATGTTTAAAGTTAAATATTATAACTATAAAAAAAAAAAACATTTTTAAAAATAATACTAATTTAAGAAAAAAAACGGAAAAAAAAGCTATAAAAAAGAAAAAATTTTCTAACCTAAAAAAAAAGTACAAGTTATAAAAGTCCAAAACAATAAAAAATAATAAAATAACTTAAAAAATATGTTTTTAAAGCAAAAGTATAAAGTTGCTGTTTTAAGTTAAAACAAAAATATTACACTAAACAAATTTAAATGCTTTATTTATACAAATTAAAATAAACAAGCATGCAAATATTATCTAAAAGCTTTATAGTTATTAAAACAAATTACAAAAGAATATATTTGCTATATAAACAATTAAAGTTGTTTAATATATAACTTAAAAAAATAGTTTAACTAAAAATAACAAATAATAAAAAGTAATAAATTAACATAATTAGTAAACTTATAAAATTATAAAAACTTTAAACTATTAAAGCTTAAAATATAGCTTAAAGAAAAGTTATATTTAAAAAAACAAAACTATAACTATAAATAGTATAATTATTAAACTAATTATAAACTATTAAAATATTTAGTTGCTAAATAAACTTAAAAAAACAAAACTTATAAAACTTTAAAACAAAAACAAATAAAATTAAAAGCTATAAAAAATATTACAAAAAAAAAACTAATAAAAATAAATGAAGTATTTTTATAGCTTAAATTGCTTTAAATATAATAAAACAAAAAAGCACTAATAATTAGCATAAAAACTAATATATTTTAAAAACTAAAACTAGTAATTTAATTAATTATTAAAAGTTATTACTATAATAAAACTATAATAAAAAATAATAATAATATTTTATGCTTAAAAAATCTAAAACATAATAAAGTACTATAAAATTGCTATATAATATATTATTGCTATTAATATTTATTTAACAAATTAAAAAATAATTAGTTTTTTAAATAAATTACAAAAACAAAAATATAAAACCTTTATAAATTAAAGTAATTAGTTGTAATTATAGTTTATTACAAAAATTTATAAAAATTTGCAACATTTAAGAAAGATTTTAATTATACTTATAACATTATTCTAAAAAAATATAAAAATAACTACTGTAAATATTATTAGCTAATTAAAGCATAGCTATACTAAAAAATAATTGCTAAAAGCAAAAAAGCTTAAAAACTACAATTTAAAGCTTGCTTAAAAGCAAAAATAAAACAAAGTATAATAATATTTAAAGTACAAAATAAAACAAGCATTTAAACATCTAACAAAAAAAAATCAAAAAACAAAATAAATACTTACTAAAAAAGCAGCAAATAGCTAAAAAAATTAAAGCTTTACGTAAAGTTTAATATAATAACTAGCAAAACTAATTTAAAGTTAAACTTATATATTAAAAAAAAAAATATAATACTTTAATTAACTTAAAAGCATAAGCTAATATAATTTTATTTAAAGTAATAAAACAAAATAAAATTTTTTAGAAATATAAGTAAAAATCCTAAAAGATTAAAAGATTTAATAAAAGTACTTTTAGCTATAATAATAATTACGTACTTAAAAAAACTAAACCTTTTAATATATTTATATAAAAATATAAAAAATAAATTATATTAAATATTGCTAATATATTTAATTATAATATTATTTTAAAAATACTATAGCTAAAAACTAGTAACTCTTTAATTTAATAAAAAGCAAAAACTATTAATTAAGAAAGTAAAAAATAAAGCAAGAA
This sequence comes from Xylaria sp. FL1777, assembly GCA_022578965.1. Lineage (NCBI taxonomy): Eukaryota > Fungi > Ascomycota > Sordariomycetes > Xylariales > Xylariaceae > Xylaria > Xylaria sp. FL1777. The sequence goes on along the minus strand of MU400558.1, from coordinate 11,566 downwards.
AATTAGAAAAATCGCAAAAAAAATCCTGAACAAAATACTAAAAGTATATTATAGATTCTACAAACTATTTAAAAAAAAAAAAAAAAAAGAACTTTTTAAACATAGCTTATAAAACTACTATATTTTTATTAAAAAAAAATATTAACTAAAGCTTTATTAAGTATACTACATAAGCTTAAACAAAACAAACGCCTTATAAAAATACATTTAAAAAAATCTAGCAAAAAGATTTTTAAAAAAGTTTTAATTATTTATTAAATATTTTATAATGCTAATACTTAAAATAAAAAACAAAAAACAACTAATTAATAAAAAAAAAAAACTAGTATAGCAAGTAATAATTAATTACTAATTATTAAACATAATTATTATTACAAATAAATATCTTTTTACTTTATTAATAATTATAAAAAAAAACATTAGCTAAATAAAATAGTTTATAGCAGTTAATATTTTAAATAAATATTATATTATTAAAATAACTAAAAAAAAAAAATAAAAAACCGCTATATAAACAGTATATAAACTATATAAGTATATAGTTATGCTATAAAAACTATAAAATATATTAGCTAGCTTTTAATACATAATAATAATAATTTTATAAAAGTTTTTAAATAAATTTGTATTTATTTATTTAAATAATATTTTAATTTACTTTAAAACACTAAAAAAACACAAAAAACACGTAACTTAAGTATTAAAAACATTTAAACAAGCAAAATTACAACTTAATATAAAAAAATATATATAGCATACATAAAAAATTAACTTTTTAAAATTTACAATTATTTTAAAACAAATATAAATTTAACAATTAAAAATTAATATAATATAAAATTAAAAAATATTTAACTTAGCTACTATTATAAACATATAATAAGCGTTAAAATTTTTAAATTATGTTTAAATATTAATTTAAAACTTTGGAAAAATAGCATGTTACTTTATAAAGTATACAAAAAAAAAATACAAAAAAAAATCCTTTTTAATTTTAAAGAAAGCTCGAAAAGCTTTTAAAAAACTAAAGCTAAAAGTTATTTTTAACTTTATAGTTAAACTATTTAACCTATAAAAAAAAAAAAAGCTAAAAATAAACGCTTTAAACAAAATAATTGCAGAAATATTAAAACAACTAAAAAATAACAAAAAATAATACTTAATAGCTTACTATTTTAAAGCATTACAAAATATAGCATTATAATATTTTATATATAACAAAAAATTACTTGCAATTATTATAGCACTTAAAAAATAAGAACTGTTTTTTATAAAAACTATAGAACTTATTAAAATTTATTTAAATTATTAAAACTTAACAAAATTTATAACTACACAAAAAATTATTAAACAATATAAAAATTAAATGGTTTTTTTTTCTAAATTTAACTTTAAAATATGTTATATTAAAAAAAAAAAAAACATTTAAGCAAACATATTTAGTTAACAAAGTTAAAAAAAATTTAAAATTCTAAAAAAAAACATTTAAGTATTATATTTGTAATAAAATAAAAGCTTAAAAATTAAAACTATACTTAAAAACCTTATAAACGTATAGCTATAACAAGCTTATAATCCTAAAAAACTAAAAAAACTATAAAAATATAAAAAATTAAAAAATAATAAGCTAATATATAAACATAAAGTTTATTTACTAAAAGCTTTATAAAATAAGTTTATTAAAAACTTTTATGAACACTTATTATATAAACACTAAAAAACAACAAAAATAGTTTAATAACTGCAAAAAAAATATAACTTTTTAAAACTATAAAATATAGTTAAAATTATTATAAAAAAATACAACATTTGTAATAAAGCTAAAGCAGCTTAATATAAGCTTTATAAACTACTATAATTTATGCAAATATTTAAATAAGCATAGCATACTATTGCTTAAAATTTTATTATAGCATTATTTTTATTAATTAATTTAGTTATAAAAGTATAATACAATAAAATATAAGTTATTATTAATAGATTTACTAAGTATGCTTACTTTTTACTATTTAAAAAAAATGCTATAGCTAAGCAGCTTATATACGCTTTTATATGCTAATACTTAAATAAATATAAATTACTAAAAAAAATTATTTTAAACCGAAATAAATTGTTTACTTCTAAATTTAAAACAAGTTTTTTTAAACTTATTAGCGTTAAACTTAAGTTTTTAATAGCTTATTACTTATAAACTAATAAACAAACAAAAAAACTAAACTAAATATTAAAACAATATTTATAAAGTTATATTAATTATTAATAAAACAATTAAGTAAAACTATTATTAATAGCACAGATTTTATATAATATATTAATAAATAAAAACATAAACATATTTTTATATAAAGCCGTTTATAAATAACAAGCAACTATTATAAAACAAAAAAAAACACTAATAAAAGCACTTGCTATTTTAATTATAGCACTTTAAGCAAAAACTATTACAACAAAAATTAAAACGCTATAAGCTAAGTTATAATTACGCTTTTAGTTTTTATAACAAAAAATAACAAAATATTATAATAAAAAACAAACTAAAAAACTAACCTTTAAAAAAAAAAACAAGGTTTACTTATTACAACAAAAGCAAAACGTATATACTAATATTCTTTAAATCAAAACAAAATAACCAAGCAATAAATTAGAATTTAAAAAACTTAGTTCTTTTAAAATTAAAAAAATCATTTTATTTACTAACTATAAACTATTATTACTAAAAAACATGCAAATTTACCTTGTTTTTTACATTTCTTTACTAAAACTAGCACTTATTAAAACATTTATTAAAATATAACTAAAAATAAAAACAAATTAAAACATTTATAAAGTTAAAAATATACTAAATTCTTGTTAAAACAATAATAACGTTAAATATTTTATTAAATAAAAAAAATACTTATATGCTAACAATACTTAAAAACTTAAAAAACATTTAAAAACTGCTAAAATAATTATAAATTAGTTCTATTATTAATACTTTAATTAGCTAAAGCTAAAAAAAAAAAATTAACTTTAAACAAAACATTTAACGCGTTTTAATTAAACTTTAAAAAAACAATTAGTAATAGCTATGCTGCTTTAATACATTATTTTTGTTTTTTAGCTATATAACGTTTTTTTGCTTTAATTTGCTTAAGCTTTTTTAGATTACTTAAACTATAAGCTACAATAGCAGCTATTTTTTTTTGCTATAATTTCTTTTGTTGCTTAAAACAATAGATTTTTGCATTTATTTTTTTATGCTTTTTTATTAGCAAGTTTAATTTATTTTTTAGCTTTTTGTATTAAAAAGTAAGCCGCTGCATTTGCTCTAAAAACAAACCTCTAGCGTTATAATTTGCTTGTTTAGCTGCAACATATTTAATATATTAATTAAAGTTAAATTTTAACATTAAATATTTTGTGCTATAATAATTATAGCAAAAACATAAAGCTATTTTAATTAATTTTAGTTTAATAAAGGAAAGCAAAGCAAGGTTTTATTAAGCTTTTTATTTAAAACGCAATAAGCAAGGTTTTTTAAAAACTTTACTAAACATAATAAGCACAAAAAATAAAAAACAAAAAATAAAGAAAAAAAACTTACGAAAAAAGAAATATAGAATTATTAGAACAACAATTATAAGAAAAAAAAAATAATGTTATAAAATAAGCTAACTAAGCCGGTTAAAAAGCTAAGTATAAAAAAAGCATGCGTAAAAAAAGTCCTATTTATTAAAAAAATATATATTTAAACTACTATAAAGGTTTAATGCATAAATTTAATAAACTTAAGCGTTAAGTTTATTAAGCTTTAAACTTAACAAACTTAAGCATTAAATTTATTAAGCTATAAACTTAAAACAATATAGCATTAAGCCTATTAAAAAAAACAACGTTTATAAATTACTACTATTATTTCCTTTGTTTATATAATTATATATTTTTTATATTTAGTTATTTACTTAGTTTTTAGCTCTTTAGCTATTAATTTTCTTTATAACTACTAAGCACTAATATACTTATTACTTTTAATTCTTTAAAACCTTTATTAATGCATAGTAGTAAAAGTACCCCAAAAACCTTCCTAACGGACTACTATTAAAGATCCTATTATTACCTGCAAATCAAGACCCTAAAAGCAAACCTGTTATATTAATATATAACAGGTCCGTTATATATACTTTTAGTTAATTTTTTTAATAAAGTTAAAAAAAACAATTGTTTTTTTGTTAATTTTATTATTAAAATAAACGCTGTTTTATTTAAGTAGCATTTATACTTAGTTTTAGTAAAATAAAATTTTTTTGCTATTAATTATAACTTTAAAGCTAAAAATTCCCTTAATAATAGTTAAAATATTTTAAACAATATTTTATTTTATATTTTTTTTTGCTTTAGTAGTACTACTAAAGCTAATAAAGCAATATATTAGCTTTAAAAACATAAAAAAAAGCATAAAAAAAAGCATAAAAAAAATATTAAAGAAATATAAAAAATAAAACAAACAAGAATTATGTTTGCTATAATAAGCAAAAACTAGTTATAAAAAAACAACTAATAACTAATATAATAATTAATTAACTTTAGTTATTAAAACATTTTTGCGATTATTTAGCTTTATAAAAAAATTGCTTAATGTAGTTTTATTATTAAGTTTAATTAGCTAAGTTTAAATATTAAAATTAAAAACTTAAAATATAACTATAAGCTAATTTTTAACAAAATAGTTATATAACTTTTCATTATATATAATGCTTTATATAAATAGTTTAAAAGATTTGCTTTATTAAATATTAGCTATTATAAATTTCTTGCTTTAAAAATTGCTAAAAGCTTATATATAATTAGTTTAAAAGCGTTTTTAAAAACTTTTGTATATTTACTTTATGTTTTTTAAGCATAACGCTAATTTTTTTAAATTAGTAAGTTTAGCTATATGTTATACTAAAGCAAATATTTAAAAGTAAATAGTTTAAATAGCTTTAACTTTGTTTTTTTTATATATTTTAGCTAAATATATTAATTTATTAATAAAAGTTTAAATGTTTATATATATAGTTAATTTGCTTTAAGCAACTATATTAAATCTATTAAAATTCTTTATAATAAAATTAAAAAAACTAACTTTATTTGCTTTAAAAATAAAGCTTTAACTTATAGCTACTAAAAAATTTTAATTAATTTAAGCAATTATTTTAGCTATTATTTTAGCTATATTAGTTTTTTAATAGTTAAATGCTACTATAATAAAATTAGCAGCATTTTTAGCAAATAAACTTAACATTATAAATAATTGTTACGAAATTAGCACAAAGGTGGCTTTTAAAGCGGCTTAATGCTTTTATATATACTATGCACCTTTTCTTTTGCTAGCTAAAGCTAAAGTTATGTAATAACTTATTTAGCTTACTAAGCTTACGGTAATTTAAAGCTTACTAAACTTACAGTAATTTAAGGCTTACTAAGCTTATAATAATTTAGTGCTTACTAAACTTATAATAATCTAAAAAAAGTTACTACTTTTTTTACTTTTTTTTTGTTTATATAATTATATACTTTTTATATTTAGTTATTTACTTAGTTTTAGTTTTTTAGCTATTAATTTCTTTATAACTGCTAAGCATTAATATATTTATTACTTTTAATCTTTTAAGACTTTTATTAATATATAGTAGTAAAAATACTCCGAAAACTTCTTTAATAAATTACTGTTAAAGATTTTATTATTACTTATAAATTAAAACCTTAAAAGTAAACCTATTATATTAATATATAATAGATTTATTATACTTTAATAGCTTTTTAATTAATAGGACTTAATACATAAAAACAAATATTAGTATAAAGAGTTAAGTAATAAATAATTTATAAAATAAACTTTTAAAGGTATATTAAAGAGATATTTAAAAGATAAAAATGCTAAATAGCATTATATAAGTAAACTTTACTTAATAATTAATAAACTAGATTTAGGTTATATTATTAAAAACAAAAAGTTAAAAATTAAGTTTAAAAATTTTAAAAACTTTTAAAACTAGCAACGTACTAAAATAATAAACCTTAGTACTTTTATTAGCTACTTTTATTAAAGAAAAAGTAGTAATAAAAAAAAAAAAGTTAAGCAGTAGTAATAAAAAAGAATTAATGCTAATATTAGTGCTATAAAGCAAACTAGTTGCTTTAACTTAAAAAATAGCTTAAATATTAAGCGTTATAACTTTTAAACTAGTATAAATATTAGCTACAATAATTAAGGCAATAATAATACTTGTTATTATAATAATAAATTAAAGCTTTAAACAAATAATTATATTATAATTAACGTTAATATTACTACTAGTAAACTTAACGCCTACTTTTATTACTGCTATACTTAAAGTAATAATTTAAAATAAAAAACTTAACTTTTTATTACTACTACTGCTTTTATTATTAAGATTATTTATAATATTAAAAATGCTAAACATTAAAAGTTTTAAACTTACTGCTTTAAAGCTTTATAATAAATCTATAAATATAAAAGCCTTTTTAATCTACGCTAAACTTTATTTAAAATAGCACTTTATTACTATTACAAAAAAAGATTAAAAAGTAATAACTATTTTATAATTTTTGTTAAAAAAAGTACTAAAATAGTTTTAATTTATTTTAAAAAATTTCTTAAAAGCTAACAAGTTAACTAACCTTAAGCTAAAAACAAAAAAAATTTTTAAAAACTATATTAAGTTTAAAAATCAAATAAAAGCACTATTTAAAAATACCTAAAAAGCAGAACATATAAAAAAAGCATTTTACTGCTTAAAACAAACAAAAGCAGCAATAAATTACGCTATAAAATTTAAACAATTAGCAATAATTTTAAGATTACTTAAGCTTGTATTGTTTTATTTATTTTATAGTAAACTTAAAACTTAAGTTTAAAATAAACTATACAAAATAAATAAACTAGCAAAAATTAATACGTATATTAATATAGCTATTATAATTAATTAATAATTATTTAACTAGTATTTTAAAACTAAAAAAACTAAAAAAAACAAAAAAAAGAATATTTAAGAAAGTATTAAACAAAAATTCAAGCAAATTAGTAAAATCTAAAAATAATAATCCTAAAATATGTTTAAAGTTAAATGTTATAACTATAAAAAAAAAAAACACTTTTAAAAATAATGCTAATTTAAAAAAAAGAATAAAAAAAAAAGCTATAAAAAAAGAAAGATTTTTTAACCTAAAAAAAAAATATAAGTTATAAAAGTTTAAAACAACAAAAAACAATAAAGCAATTTAAAAAATATATTTTTAAAGCAAAAATATAAAGTTGCTGTTTTAAATTAAAACAAAAGTGCTATATTAAACAAATTTAAATGTTTTATTTATATAAGTTAAAATAAATAAGTGTTATAAAATGGGCTAACTAGGCCGGTTAAAAGGCCAGGTATAAAGAAAGCATGCGCAAAAAAAGTCCTATTTGTTAAGAAAATATGTATTTAAACTACTATAAAGGTTTAATGTATAAACTTAATAAACTTAAGCGTTGAGTTTATTAAGCCTTAGACTTAACGGACTTAAGCGTTAAGTTTATTAAGCTACGAACTTAAAACAATATAGCGTTAAGCCTATTAAAAGAAGCAACATTTATAGATTACTACTACTATTTTCTTTGTTTATATAATTATATACTTTTTATATTTAGTTATTTACTTAGTTTTTAGCTCTTTAGCTATTAATTTTCTTTATAACTATTAAGCACTAATATACTTATTACTTTTAATTCTTTAAAACCTTTATTAATGCACAGTAGTAAAAGTACTCCAAAAACCTCCTTAACGGACTACCGTTAAAGATCCTATTGTTACTTGCAAATCAAGACTCCAAAAGCAAACCTATCATATTAATGTATAACAGGTCCGTTATAATAAGCATGTAAATACTATTTAAAAGCTTTATAGTTATTAAAACAAATTACAAAAAAATATATTTATTATATAAACAATTAAAATTATTTAATATATAACTTAAAAAAATAGTTTAATTAAAAGTAGTAAACAACAAAAAATAATAAGTTAACATAGTTAATAAACTTATAAAACTATAAAAATTTTAAACTACTAAAGCTTAAAATATAGCTTAAAAAAAAATCATGTTTAAAAAAATAAAACTATAACTATAAATAATATAATTACTAAACTAATTATAAACTATTAAAACATTTAGTTGCTAAATGAACTTAAAAAAACAAAACTTATAAAACTTTAAAGTAAAAATAAATAAAATTAAAAGCTATAAAAAACACTATAAAAAAAAAACTAATAAAAATAAACGAAGTATTTTTATAGCTTAAACTGCTTTAAATATAACAAAACAAAAAAGCACTAATAGTTAATATAAAAACTAATATGTTTTAAAAACTAAAGCTAATAATTTAATTAATTGCTAAAAGTTACTACTATAATAAAACTATAATAAAAAATAATAATAATATTTTACGCTTAAAAGATTTAAAATATAATAAAGTATTATAAAATTACTATATAGTACATTATTACTATTAATATTTACTTAACAAACTAAAGAATAATTGGTTTTTTAAACAAATTACAAAAATAAAAATATAAAACTTTTATAAATTAAAGTAGTTAATTATAATTATAGTTTATTATAAAGATTTATAAGGATTTATAACATTTAAAGAAGATTTTAATTGCACTTATAACATTATTTTAAAAAAATGTAAAAATAACTGCTATAAATATTACTAGTTAATTAAAGCATAATTATACTAAAAAATAATTGCTAAAAGCAAAAAAGCTTAAAAACTGCAATTTAAAGCTTACTTAAAAGCAAAAATAAAACAAAGCGTAATAATATCTAAAGTGTAAAATAAAATAAACATTTAAACATTTAACAAAAAAAAGTCAAAAAACAAAATAAGCATTTGTTAAAAAAGCAATAAATAATTAAAAAAACTAAAGCCTTATATAAAGTTTAATATAATAACTAAAAAAACTAATTTAAAGTTAAACTTATATATTAAAAAAGAAAGTATAATACTTTAATTAATTTAAAAGCATAAGCTAACATAATTTTACCTAAAGTAATAAAACAAAATAAAATTCTTTAAAAATATAAGCAAAGATCCTAAAAAATTAAAAGATTTAATAAAAGCATTTTTAGCTATAATAACAGTTATATACTTAAAAAAACCAAACTTTTTAATATATTTATACAAAAATACAAAAAATAAATTATATTAAATATTGTTAATATATTTAATTATAACATTATTTTAAAAATACTATAGCTAGAAACTAGTAACCTTTTAATCTAATAAAAAGTAAAAACTATTAATTAAAAAAGTAAAAAATAAAGCAAGAAAATTAAAAAAATCGCAAAAAAAATTTTAAACAAAATACTAAAGATATATTACAGATTTTATAAACTATTTAAAAAAAGAAAAAAAAAAGAACTTCTTAAACATAGCTTATAAAACTATTATATTCTTATTAAAAAAAAATATTAACTAAAGCTTTATTAAGTATACTACATAAGCTTAAATAAAATAAACGCTTTATAAAAATACATTTAAAAAAACTTAGCAAAAGAATTCTTAAGAAAATCTTAGTTATTTATTAAATACTTTACAGTATTAATACTTAAAATAAAAGATAAAAAACAATTAATTAATAAAAAAAGAAAACTAATATAATAAGTAATAGTTAATTATTAACCATTAAACATAATTACTATTATAAATAAATACTTTTTTACTTTATTAATAATTATAAAAAAAAACATTAGTTAAGCAAAATAGTTTATAGCAGTTAATATTTTAAATAAATATTATACTATTAAAATAGCTAAAAGAAAAAAATAGAAAACTGCTATATAAACAATATATAAACTATATAAGTATATAGTTATGCTACAAAAACTATAAAACATACTAGCTAGCTTTTAACACATAATAATAATAATTTTACAGAAGTTTTTAAACAAATTTATATTTATTTATTTAAATAATATCTTAATTTACTTTAAAACATTAAAAGAACACAAAAAACATATAACTTAAGTGTTAAAAATACTTAAACAAGCAAAATTATAACTTAATACAAAAAAGTATATATAGTATATATAAAAGATTAACTTTTTAAGATTTATAATTACTTTATAATAAACTTGTTATATATTAATATAACAAGTTTGCTTTTAAGGTCTTAATTTGCAAGTAATAATAAGATCTTTAATAGTAGTTCGTTAAAGAGATTTTTAGGGTACTTTTACTACTGTGCATTAATAGAAGTCTTAAAGGATTAAAAATAATAAATATATTAATGCTTAGCAATTATAAAAAAATTAATAGCTAAAGAACTAAAACTAAATAAATAACTAAATATAAAAAGTATATAATTATATAAACAAAAAAAAGGTAAAAAAAGTAATAATTTTTTTTAAATTACTGCAAGTTTAATAAGCACTAAATTACTATAAGCTTAATAAGCCTTAAATTACTATAAGCTTAGTAAGCTTTAAATTACTATAAGCTTAATAAGCTAAATAAGTTATTATGTAACTTTAGCTTTAGCTAATAAAAAAAGAAGTACATAATATATATAAAAGCATTAAGCTGCTTTAAAAGCTACTTTTATGCTAATTTTATAATACTATTTTCTTTTTTTTAGAATTGTTATTTTAATAATTTTCCGTAAGTATTTTTTTTTTCTTTTTTTTTTATATGTTATAATATTAAAACGTATTAAAAAAACTAACTGCTTATTTAAAACAAAGCAAAAACTTGTTTTTGCTTTTTTTATTAACTTTATTAGCTATAAAGTTATACTTTGCTTTTGCTGCTTTAATTAGTTATTAATATACAAAATAACAAATAATATGTTTTATTGTTTTAAATGCGTATATGCTAGTTGCTTTTGCAACAAATTAAAAGTTTTAATTAATTTAATTAATAATATAGTTTTTAAATACTGTTGTTTTAAAAAGAAAAAAAAGCAAGCAAAGTAACAGTTACTTTTAGTTTAAAAAAAATTAAAACAAGCTTAAAATAGCTTTAACTTCGTTTTAAGCAAGTTAGCTTGTTTTTGCATACAAAAACGTTTTTTAAAAGCAAAAAGTATTAAAATAGTTTAATAAAAGCTTTAGTTTTTAAATAAACTAAACAAAATAAAGCGTATTAAAAAAGAACAAAAAGCGCTAGCAAAAAAGTAAAAACAACAAAAAAAGCAAGCTAAAGTAGCACAAGTTGCTTTATTTAAGTTTAATTAGAATTTTTTAGGCGTTTTTTTTAAAGTTAACCTTTTTTTTTTAGTTTTAAGCAGTTAAAATATTAGTAGTAAAACTAACTTATAACTACTTTAGTAATCTTTAAGTGTTTTTTAAGTTTTTAAGTATTATTAGCATATAAGTATTTCTTTTATTTAATAAAATACTTTAAGTTATTGTTGTTTTAACAAAAATTTAGTATACTTTTAACTTTATAAACGTTTTAATTTGTTTTTATTTTTAGTTATATTTTAATAAGTGTTTTAATAAATACTAGTTTTAATAAAGAAATATAAAAAATAAAGTA